>WOUH02000039.1:985527-1002055 GCA_009936405.2 Stevia rebaudiana
TTCGGATCCAAATTTGTTTAAACCAACGCGTCGCTCGCACGACCTGCGGACACGAATGCAGCTCCAAAAACCCGGGTAGAGAGAGGCATTTTTTTTACATTCTTTTTTTTTACATTACGGGCTAAAATTTCAGCAGTCTCGAGGAGACCCCTGGTGTGATGGTAGAACCGCCCCTGGTTCAAAATCAACAATTTGAATAACCTATTGATTATGAAATCTATGGGTTGTTTGGACCTTTCAATTCATATGTAGATCTTACTATATTAGACTTATGAATGAGGATATTATGTGTAGTGAGCTTGAACATAAAGGAGCCGATTTTTTTTTAAATAGTAAAATGACCAAGGTTGGAGAAGGCGCTAGGCGCTACCTAGTCGGAGAGGTACCGCCTAGGGATTAATAGGGATTAATCGGAACTAGGCGGATTTGAAATTTATATGTAACTTTTTAAAATTATATATAGATATTAATATATATATACAAAATTTATATTAAATATATAAAAATAGTTATACTTTTAGAAATATTTCGAAGATTTTGACCAATTTTAATAGATTTTAGCTAATTGATTTTGCCCAAAATTTGACAAACTTTAACCAAAATTTGACCAATTTTTGACCAATTTTGACCTTTTTTAACCAATTTTGACTGATTTTTGGTATTTTAACCGATTTCTGGCCGCATACACCCGCCTAGGTCCGCCTAGCGCCTAGACAGCTGCCTAGGCCAAAATCGAGGCGCCTAGCCTAGGCCGATTTTTACAACACCGAAAATGACTAAAGTAAGATGGATAATAAAGTTTTTTTGGAAAAAAATGGAAACTAGTAAAACCCTAATTGTGAATAATGGTTTCTTTATAGAAAACTAGCTTATAACCCGTGTACAACACGGATGGCGCATATTAAATACATAATAACAAAATTTGCAATAATAAAAATTTTAATTATTCAAAAATTGTTAAACAAACATTCTTCGAAGTATTAAAAAAATTCGTCACAATGTATCAAGTAATTTACAAATCTGTAAAAACTTCTTTGTAAAAGACATTAAAGGTTTTGCTTGTAGTTTAATCATCTTTATTTAATAATAACATTTTAACCCTATCTATGCATTAACCTTTGAAAGTGAAACATACATCTGGCCATTGAAGAAATTGGATCTTTTAGATAAATACAAATTCTTGAAAGAGATTGACCCTGACTTTTATTAATAAACATAGCAAATCAAACTGACAAAGGAAACTGTATTCTTTGAAATTTAAAAGGGATCTTTTTGTCACAATGTATCATATTGATTCTTGGTATGAATGTTCGAAAGCCAATATTACCTCTAGACATGATTTCAGTTTCAATCACCCATTTTCCAAGAATGACGATCTTGAGTCTCGTACTGTTACAGAAACTATTTTGTTGATATATAGTTTTAAGTAGCTTTACTGGAATGCCGAATTTAAGTACTAATCGATGTTGATATGTAAATGCTGATTTTAGTGTCACATTTTCTTTTTCATAAAAATTTGATATATGATTAGTTAATGAAATTATGAACAACGAAGTTCTTAAAATATAACATAACAAAAAATATTTGTAAATACATTTTAAAATAGTTATTTTGTTAATAGAAAATATTTAAGTTTATAAATTAAAAGGAAAAAAATAAATTATAAATTATCAGCATTTGAAGAATTATAACTTATTTTTTCTTTTGAGGTCCAAATACATTTTTTTAATATAATCATTGTTGGGTAAATATTTATTTGAAGTTCATTATATATCTTTTAAGAATTTTAGATAATCCATTGTAAGGTCCCCATTAGACACTGACCCCAAAATAGCATATCCAAATATTAATAAAAGCAAAGTAGGATACTCCAAATTCGGGAGTCAAAAATTTTTATAAAACGTTCTTGGTGGAAAAAAATGTGAATGAAAGATCCCACTGAAATGAATTGGGTCTAGGAATCTAAGAAATAGTGAGAATTCTTGATCTCTCTCAATTCTAAAATCCAGGACTTGAATTCATGTCCTGTCATTAAATTCCTCCTGATTTATTAGAACTAAAAGAATTCCATTTAAGCATCTCATTGCTTTAGTTGAAAGATTCCATTTGAATTGGAATCTGGTCATTCACTATGACCCGCTAAGCATCCATGGCTGAATGCAGGATCCCAATTTTTTTTACTACCAGAAGCTTCGATACATTTCGAAATCGAGAGAGCGCTCGATCAGTGAGCTATTACGCACTCTTTCAAGGGTGGCTGCTTCTAGGGAGCAGGCATTAGCTATTACTAAGAAATTTTAATATATTCTAATATATTCAATGACTGGAAATTTCACTCTTTCATATACTAGGGGATTTCACTTGGAAAAGAAAATGTTCCATACTAATGGATTCGGTAATTTCCTTCAATTTAAAGAATCAAAATAATGTGCATAGAAAGACAAAAAATACCATTTTGGTCATTTGATAACCAGAGTCATTCTTTGATAAATGGATCCATCCATTGAGTGAATAACGGATCCCGATCCTAAAAACGAATGTACTTCCGAATAGATCTATTTTGTCGTATCCAAGCATGAGTCCGTCAACTTTTTTACGAATTGGTCAAATGATATGACTAAGTGACATATAAATTTTATATTAGTATTTATTCTGAGTCTTTTCAAAATCGTTCGAATATTCAAAACGACCTTTGAGGAGTTGTATGAGATGAAAATCTCATAGAGTCATTCGGTCTGAAATGCTACATGAAAAACTGAATTGGGTCCAGGAATCTAACGAATTGATGTGGTATATTCATATCATAACTATTTGCAACTTGACAATTTAAAACAGATTATCTGAATAATGGATCTAAGAGTAAGAATACCCAACACGATCCTTACATGAATGATACTCAGTATGGAGCATCCTCAGGAGTCGGGATTCTTCCTCTGTCTCGGAGGGAGGCTCGGTGAAATAGACTAATAAAATAATCTAAATCTAAATCATAAGGGGAGACAGTGTGGGGAGAAATGACAAGAAGATATTGGAACATGTACTTGTTTTGAGTGCCTATTTGTTTTCTGTCGGTCTATGTGGATTGAGATCATAACTATAAGTATACAAAAAAAAAAGTTCATTCTAACTTCTAATAGAATAAAAGGATTTTATTTTATTTGGATCCGTAAGACAATTGAAGTGGTGTTGTGGAAACAGGGGAAGGGGCAAGATTCTGCATCCAATTTCTAAAAAAATCCCACTGCTGAAAGCATCTAAGTAGTAAGCCCACCCCAAGATGAGTGCTCTCCTATGAATTCATCTTATCTTTTAATAATTTAAATTCTTCTTTGTTGAGTAATAAATCACCAAAATACTAAGAAATTCCCCCTGATTTTAAATGCGGTCATTTTTTGGCTATACATACATTTTCACAAAGAAACTGCCCATGGCAGTTCCTGCTCCTTGGGAGGTACCAAATATTCATCCCCGACGACGGATTAGTCGACATTTTTTAGCGGAATGACCAGATTCCAATCCCTGCCGGGGAGATAGTGCATCAAGCTGTTCGCAAGGGCTTGAGCGACGACCTTCCACTCGGCAGATACACATTTTTAAAAAGTTAATATTATATAGTCAATTGTTTATAAACTTAACAACGTTTTCTAGACTATAATTTATTTAACATATATAATTTTATGTTTTTAATTAACATAAAAATATATTAATTCTCATTTTATATTCAAATAAACATTACATAGTTGTTTGGAGTTAAAATGGGAAAGTTATTAAATGAAAGAAAAACATAAGAGAAAAATTATATAGTCATACCAGTTCATAATTGAAACTATCAAATGATTAGATCAATCAAATGAAGTAAGGTTCATTTCAAGTGATATATACAATGTGAATTGAAAAGGTGTAGATATATATATTTTTTTGACAAATATAAAATCAACTATTAATGATTATGCAAAAACGAAATAAATAATGGTTGACCTTATATTATAAAATAAGGTTAACAAAGATGTGGAAGATGTTGAAAACGGAATATTGCTATGCTAAAAGTATACGAACGAAAGAAAAAGAGTAATTTGTTTTGCAAAAAGTAAGAATATATGAGTCTTAATAATATATATATACATAGAAGTTGTCATTTATTGTTAGTACAAAATTGAAACATATCTCCCAAAATTAAATTTTAACATTTATGGAAATTATTTATTAAGGAATATAAAGAGAATCTGAAATTAAATCAAATATTGTTATTATCAACTAATTACATTTTACCATAAATACAACATATCTATAATAATTATTATAATTATGTAAATAAGGTAATTGTCACATAGGACAAGTGGCTTAGAAAATTAACATGTGGCACATAAACCTTGCTTTATTAGTATTTGAAGATAATGGACCATTTTGCTTTAACAAAAGAACCCCAATTGTAAATCACGGTATTTTTTGTTAATCTAATAAGTTTTACTTTTGTCCCCTCTTTTATATACTTTTGACATTCATTTTAAAAAGTTTGGTTAAATTTATTTATAAAACAATTTTTTTGTAAACTTTAACATAAATTTAACTTAAGTTGATGGTTTTCATTAACGTTTCAATTTTTGTGGTTTGTTAAATTTTACGTTACTCTTCCAAACGAGCCTAACCTCTTGTTAATTGGTTATCCGATGCGATAGATATGAACCTCCTAAATAGTGGCTTTTGAACTCTTGTTAAAAACTCAAAACCTTATGGTAAGTCTTGATTTTTTCAAAACGAAACGAATCCATAAAAGAAAATTTATTCAAACAAAATCTAAATATAATTTTTTTTTTTGTTTTAATATACTGCAGTTAACACTCAAATAGTTAATTGAGTAAAACGTGAAATTCAAACAAATGAAAAGTTACTACTCAAATTATTAAATTGAATATAACATGAAGTACTCAAAAAGCAATCAACTTCAAAGATTCTAACAATAAATCCTAATACATGGAACAAACACCTAAAAGTTTATTTGACGAGGAGCTTGTCTTCAGCCAGAGATTGTTGTGGTACCTCTTTGTTTATCAATGACACGTGGGGCAGTGACTGATCGACTGACTGTGGATTCGAGATATCGTAAATCTGCAGCAAACATCGACATACGAATTGTCCTAAATAACAAAGTAAGAATATCACAAATTTACATGTTAAAAAAATACAAAACACAAAAATTTTCAAGACCAAAAGTAAGAAGACCAAATTTTGGTCTTCTTCTAATGGGTTTGGATTGGCGTCGTCACTGGTGGTGGTGTTGTCGGTGATGTCATCGCTCGGTTCGGTCTTTGTTATTTCTTCTGGCTTCGTCTGTTTTAAGGTAGGATCTTGATTCACGATCACGGTGTTATCTTCGGTTTTATCGTAATCCACCACCTCCCCTTTGACCCCTATTTGTGAATTGTTTAGGTCCGGGACTGCAGCTTCCACCCCTACAATTATTTGATAAAAACTTTATAAGAAAGTTAAAAGGGAGATGTAAGAAAGTTCTTTGACCATTAGATTTTCTCATTTTGTCCTATGAGCCTTAATATGTTTCCTTTAATATATATGGTCTTCTCCGTCCCCATTCTACCTGAACAAGAACGGATTCGACCGCCTTATATAAGCTAATCAAAGAAGTCATTGGACATCCACCTGAAATACGATCGTTTGACCATAGAATACAGCCATCCGACTGTAAAATACGGTTGTCCGGCCGCCAATTATGTTCGTCAGGAAAGGGCCACCCAGACTTTTAAATTTATTATTTACGTTCGTGTGTAAAAGTTCATTTGACTTCAAATATTTGATTTCATTTTAAATATTATATTAATATAATAGATTATAGTTATATTTTTTTTTTCTCTTATAACTTTTAAAATATAAAGTTTTATAAAATGTTAAACACACCGTTGTGATGTGCTTCTTTTTTATCTACATGACGACATAAATTTTATTTAAAATCTAGTCAGGTCAAATTTATATAAAAAACGTTTGATATAAATTTGACTCGTCTTGGCTTTGAACGAAACCGCAATAGACATTTTTGTAGCGATGTGAACTAGACCTCAGTGTTTTATCGTGTCGGTCTTTGATCGTGTCTGAATAAGTTGTGAATATCATAACTAAAGTATATTATAGTCTAGATCAAAACCTGGATTTTTTGGAAAAACTAAAATTAGGAAATTACAGAAAGTACCATTCATTTCTTTAATGTTCGTTTCGATTTCTCCAGCAGAAGCTTCAAGCTCCATGGGTGCTTCGAAGATCACCGGCAGGGGCTACATTTCATAAAAAAAACGCATGGAGAAAAAAGGACCACTTATGTCGATCAATTGAGATATAAAACTTTTAATTAAACAGCTTGAAAATATAAGAATTTTTAACACCTCAATATCTTTCTTCTTTACTTGCGGAGGCTTCTTCACCGGCGGTTTTGGAATCGGTGATAGAAGCTCAACTTGCCGGCCGGTTTTCTTCTTAATTCTTTCTAGAACCTTTATGGGATCTGCGTTTTCTCCCTTCACAATGACCATATGCTTCTCGCAATTCGTGGTAACACCTTCAACGCCTATTTTTCAAAACAATTAATTATTAATTAAAGTTTAAAACTTTGATCAAGAACACGGCCGTCTCTGAGGATTCGAATGCCTATGCGAGTCCAAAAAAAGGGCCCTTTTATAAAAATTTCTTTTTTCAAAAATCAACGATAACTGAGATTAAATAAGTTAATAAACAGTACAAAATAAGAATATTGTTGCAAAATGATGTCTTTCACATAACTAAATGAATCGTGACACTCTTCGAGCATTCTTTGAAGTAAAGTTGTTAATCAAATCTTCATAATCCATATTCTCTAGCAGTTCTTTCTCAATATTTATCATTGTCAATCCATTAAGTCTTTCTTGTGACATTGTCAATTGTAATTAACAATTGTTTTGGGCTTTATCCAATTGTTTTATAAATTGAATTGGACATTTATCTTATTGAGATATAAATTGATCAAAACTAAACAATAAATCTGGGATTTTATCTACATATGGTTTTATTATAATTTTGTTTTATAAACTATATATAACTTTTTATATAAAATATATACAAAAAAGCTTGAAAATTTCGGGCCCCTAAAAAAAACGGACCATGTGCGGTCGCACCTCCTGCACCATATAAAAGCCCCCCTTGATCAAGAACTACAAAATAGTAAAAAAAGAGTACAAACCCTTTAAGCCTTTAAGGCATTGCCGGACTTTTCTAGCACATTCGTCACAGTGCATGTATACGCTCAAAACAATTTCTTGTGGCGGTGGAGGTGGCGGTGGAGGGGACGGCTGATCATTTAGATTTTCTTCGTTTTTCTGATCTCGGGTGGCCACGGTTCCTTCCACCGGATTCTCTCCCGCCTGGAAACAACAATCAAATAACATCCACATAAGAAATCAAAATCAAATTTTGACTATATGTTAAGGTGACACTAACCCACTTAAAAAAAGTAAATGTATGTTAAATAGAAGGTTATGTATTCAATCTCTAATAGCATGAGTTTATTTGGTGTAGTTTAAGAATATAATGGATTTTTATACCGGCCAACGCAATATGCCGGATTCTATTACAAATATACAATTTCACATTTCTATTTTTTACCTATCAATTTATCACCCTAATCCTTACTCACCTATTACACCCTATTTCACCGATCCAGATGAGCACACTTTTTTCCATCTTAACGAATACTCACCCTCACCCTCACCCTCACCCTCACCTTTATACAACACATTGTAGGTTTTAGCATGACTTATTGTACTACAATTCACTGTTGCTTTCATTCACTTTCAATATTTTAATATGTGTAGTAATTAGTGTAGGTGTAGACATTTATTGCCTCTACCTCCGCTTACTTCCAAATTAAACAACAATCAACACTATCTACTTGTACAAAATACAAAATTATACAAATCATCATTTAGGTTTATATAAACTTGCATATTTCATCCTTTGTGTTCTAAAAACGCTAAAAGCATTATTTATATATCTGTTTAGTTTCAGTTTTCATCCTTTAGACTATCATTTTTTAAAAACTTTAGTTAATATTTTGAAAATGACAAATTTACCCTTACTCCTAAAGGACTTAGGTGCTGTTTGATTGTTTCTGACCACTGCTGACCGAGATATTTTCTGACTCGGTCAGCAAGTGGTGGTGTTTGATTTTGCAAAGTGAAGGTGCTGACCGAGACATTGGAAGCTGACCGAGACATTAAAATCGAAGGTGCTGACCACAAAAACGAATCAGATCGTCGTCGCCCTCTCCATCGCGAAGTCCATCGATCCAGCCTACCGTTAATCTCCATCGACCGTCGCTCTTCATCCACCGGCGCTCTCCCTCCACCGTCGCTCTCCTCCACCGTCGCTCTCCTCCGCCGACGCTCTCCTCCACCGACGCTCTCCGGGAAATAAAGATGGGGGATTGAAGAATTTGTTGTCTGGTATAGTAGATGAACGAGTTGGTGAATTGTTAAATAGAGAAGAAAACAAGGTTTTGTTAGATGGGTTGGATAAAGCTGCACAAAGAGTTGAAATCGCCAAGAGAGAACTCGCAAAAATCGAACAACAGGAAATTGAAAACAATAAGATCAAAGAGTACATCAATCAGCTCGAAATTAGAGCAGCTGAGGTTTGTTTCTTGTTTGAGTTGCTTATAATATAAAGAATTTACTCCGATTGCACGATTGGTGTTCGAGAATTGTTGGATTTGATTCTACTAATATGCTTGTGTTCATATCTTATACTGATAATAGTTTGAATAAATTTATGCAAGAGATGAGACAATTTTTATCATTAGTGATGTTAATTTTTGCAAATTGATGAGGAATTTAACAGAAATTTGAGTTTTAGAAATGGGATTACAAAGTGTAATGCTAATTGAGTAACAAAATTGTATTTGAGCTTGCTTTTCATATTCAAAGGATCAAATGAATCATTCATCTCATGTTAAATGAACTTATAATCTTTGTCATTTGTGATCATAAGAATGAATGAGTTAACATCTAACCAACATATACAGAATCTTGATAACAATTAAGAAAAATTAATTTCTAACTTATGATAAAATCAAGGTATCTACTTGAATAATCGATTATATCATATCAGTAACCCAATATGTCATTAATAGTAACATGTTTTTTGTTTGTAAAAGATTGAAGAATGCCAGAAGGAATTACTAGAAGCAAGAACACTAGTTGAAGAAGCCGAACGATCGCTTGAAGTTGAAATCGAAGACAAAAAGTCAACAATGACAATGACAGAAACCCAAAAAGAAGAAATTTACAAAAACAAAGAGAGATTTGAATCTATAAAAGCGGCTTCAATTTCTGCAATTGTTGGCACATTGGCTGGTTTACCAATTTCCTTGACTCAAACAACCAATATTTCACAGTTAATACTCCCATCATTAATCACACTCATAAGTTGCGCCTTATTTGGTGTCACTTTCCGATACGCTGTTCGTCGCGATTTGGATAATTTTCAGCTCAAAACCGGAACATCTGCTGCTTTTGGGTTTGTCAAAGGTATAAAAACAGATTCTGCTTTTGATTATTTGTGGGTCAAATAATCAGCTGAAAGAAAAGTGATTATCATGACATAAAATAAAAAAATATATATTTTATTAACCTTATTTTGGTCTAATTTAATAGACTTTTAGGGGTGTAAACGAGCTTGTTCGTTTAACTTAGTAGAGTTCAAACTCGGCTCGTTTCACGCACTATTTTTAGAGCTTCTAGGTGGCTCATGAGTAGTTTTTCTAGGTCGACCTTGGCTTAGGCTCGACTTATTTGGTATTTATTAATTATTTTATTTATATAAAGTTATTATATTTATATTTATTTCTAATTTTTTATTTTTATCAAATTTTTGTTTATAGTTATATATATATACATACACCCACTGGAACGAAAACTTACCAGTGGGAAATGTAATAACCTAAGATAACTAGTCAAGATTAATCCATTTTTCTATTTTGATTTTTAAATGTCATTATAACACATGTATAACATTTTCATTTTTTATGAGTTTGCACAAATTCACGTGCGTTTGAAATCTGGCATTACTGTAAAACGTGTTTAGAGTGGTGTAACCCATAACTTCTATAGTGGTGTAAACACTTGTTAAAGTGACGTAAGATCCAAATGCATGTGAATTTCTCCAAACTCATAAGATATGAAACTGTTATACATGCGTAATCATGACATTCAAAAAAAGAAAAACGAAAGTTGGATTCATCTTGACGGGTTACGGGTTATCATGGGTTTATACGTTGAAGGTTATTTATAATTCCAATCCCTGTATATATATTGATATATTTAACAAAAGTTATATATAATAATCTCTTTTAAGCCTGCAACCATAGTCAAGCTCGATATGTGAAGCTTAGCTTGAGCCCGTTTAAGCTCAGCTAGGTTTGAGCTTTTAGCGTGCCAATCTCGACTTATTTACACCCCTAATTTTATTCCCATCTTGCAACACGCATCTTACATTTTCACAAAAAAAAAAAAGAAGATAAATTGTTGTTACATTTGTAAGTATTACTTTGTTGGATAATACGAACTTTTAAAAACACTATAACAACCGATTATCTGATAATTACAACTCGAAACGAATAATAAACACTCTAGTGGGTTTTTGTTCGGATTTGTAATGCAGGTCTTGCTACACTCGGAGGTGGACCGCCTTTGGAATTGGAAGTCGGTAGTGTAACGTCTCATGCTTTCACCGGCGCGGTTTATATATCAGAGAATCTTTTAATATTTTTGTTTGCTTCTGTTGGTTTGGATTTCTGCATCAAACTCGGTATTTTAAGTCCATTTCCAATTCAAACGGATGATTCAACGACTAAAATGGATTAAAGCGTTAATTGTACCAGATTTTGTTTTATAGGTTAATATTTGTATATACAGACAGTTGTCATGAAGATGAAACCATTGTTTTGGTTCTTAATTTAGTAAAATGTCACATTTTTTGGTACAATTATAGAACTATAGTCTTCTGTGGGTTTTCGTCAGTTGAGATCGTTACAACTTTAGCATCAATTCATGATATTTGAATTTTCCAACTTCATCATACATCCTTACATGCTATTTGATTTTTGTACATACAACAGTTATCATTTACACAACTTACACATTCAACTCACGAATGCACAATCATATATTCATTTGCTACTGCAAATTGGCTTAAGTTCCAGTCATAATACATTAATAAAATAAATGGGCACATGAAGGAGATGTATCATTGACCAATATAACCAATCAAATTACATAAATAAATGTTCATGGTACAATGATTGACAATTAGATATACAATTTGGATCTCATTAATGATTATTAAAGTTTTCCGAAGACAAAATCAAAATTAATTAAAAAAGTCAATGATTGTACTTGAAACTGGTGGTTTAGTGAGTATTATAGTACAAGCATGCAATATCTCAAATATTTTTTTAGCTTTAGTGAGAATGAGGACATCATTCATATGCATCTTTGCTCATTGGCCACATATATATATATATATATATATATATTTCTGTCTCCCACCCACACACACACACATATCAATATAAATGTAGAGCATTTGCATAACATAATGTGAGTTTCTTGAATGCAACATTAGCCAGTTGACTTTATAGTTTGACCACACTCCATCAAAGGAAACAGAAGCTGCAAGGTGAGTAATTACTACATCATACAACAACATAATCACATAATTTCAATTGTTTTTGGTATCTAAATTCACGATGAAAACAGAGATGAAGGAAATTGGAGAGATTGAAAGAGATATGGAGGAGATTGAACAAGTGAAAAAAGACGATGATCATGATAATCTTCAAGTTTCAAAAAGACTGCAACCGTGGACGAAACAGATCACAATTAGAGGCGTTATTGCCAGTGTGATTTTAGGAAGCATTTACACTGTTATAGCTATGAAATTGAATCTCACAACGGGAATTCTTCCAAATTTAAATGTTTCAGCTGCACTTCTTGCTTTTGTGTATATGAAATCATGGACAAAATTACTTCAGAAATCAGGGATTTCTACTGTTCCTTTTACCAGACACGAGAATACAATGATCCAAACGTGTTCGGTTGCTTGTTACAGCATTGCTATTGGAGGTTTTAATCATCAAATCTTGGTTTTTCTTTTGTTTTTTTATTATATTATAGGTTTTAATAGTGTATTGAGCACTAGAGGTCCCAATTTTGACCCATGTACTTATGAACGGGTTGAATTTTGTTCAGTTTTATTTTAAATGGGTCAAATGGTTTGATTTGGGTTGTGTTTTATCGTAAAAAGGTAAAATGGTTTGATTTGGGTTGTGTTTTATACAAAACGGGTGACATGGTTTAATTTGATTTGTGTTTTATCTTAAAGGGGTCAAATGGTTTGATTTGGTTTAAATTTTATCTTAAAAGGGTCAAATGGTTTGATTTGGGTTGTGTTTTATCCAAAACGGGTCAAATGGTTCGATTTGGATTGTGATTTATCTTAAATGGGTCAAATGATTCAATTTGGATTATTTTTTCATTAAACGGCTCAGATGGTTCAATTTGGTTTGTGTTTTATCTTAAACGGGTCAAATGGTTCGATTTGGGTTGTGTTTGATCTTAAACGGGTCAAATGGTCCAATTTGCGTTGTGTTTTATCCAAAATAGGTCAAATGGTTCAAATTGGGTTGTGTTTCATCTTAAGCAAGTGAAATGGTTCGATTTAGATTGTGTTTTATCTTAAACGGGTCAGATGATCTGATTTGGGTTGTGTTTTTCCTTAAACGACCTATATGGTTTGATTTGGGTTGTATTTTATATTAAACGGGTTCAGTGGGTATGTTTGTTTGTTTGTTTATATTAAACGGGTCAAATGGTTTGATTTGGGTTATGTTTTATGGCTGCATCCAACACGGGTCAAATTGTTCGATTCGGTTTGTGTTAAATGCTCATACATAATGAAAGTCACCAAAGTCTACTTCAAATGCATAAAACTTTTTTTAATGGCTGTATTCAAAGAACCATAATATCACAGTAATACTGAATAGTTTTGATCTTTAAATTTGAACTAATTTTAAGTTTTGGAAAATGAATATTAGGTGGATTCGGGTCTTACTTACTGGCTCTAAACAAGAAGACGTATGAGCTGGCAGGTGGATCAAAATTTCCGGGTACATATAAAGAACTTCATGTTGGTTGGATGATTGGATACTCTTTCTTAATCTGTTTTGCTGGTCTTTTTGTATTGATACCACTCAGAAAGGTGCATCATATTTTTTATTTTATTTTATTTTATATTTTTTTTATATCTCAAAACCTGAATATACAAATGATGGTGATAATAATGTTAATTTCGACCCATTTACTTGTAAATAGGTTAACTTTTTTTTAAAGAAGAAAAAATAGCTAAAAGTCTACCAAACTCTGTTCAAAACTATAAAACCTTCATTTTTGAAACATTTTATGTTTTTAAAAGAAAAATGACAAGAATTTGAATCCTAACATGTTGAGAATTTTATCTGACAGATCTTGATTGTTGATTATAAGTTAATATTCCCAAGTGGCACCGCGACAGCAGTTCTTATTAATGGATTTCATAGTCAAGGAGTCAAGATTGCAAAGTATTTCTATAACATATTTCATATACCTTTTTGCAACGTTTTATAAATTATAATACACATCCTTAACGATTTTTTTATATTTATTATTAATTTTTTTTTTCACACATCATAGGAAGCAAGTCAAGGGGTTTTCTAAATACTTTTCTATAAGTTTCTTGTGGGCAATATTTCAATGGTTCTACACTGGAAAAGGAGAATGTGGATTTGCTCAATTTCCTACATTCGGGTTGCAAGCGTGGAAGAAAAAGTAAGAATTCTTTAAATATGGTATCTATTTCTTCATTTTCTTGATTCTAAATTATGGGTTTTCTTTTTGGTGTAGATTTTACTTTGACTTTAGTTTGACCTATGTGGGAACCGGAATGATTTGTCCTCATATTGTGAGTTATTCTTTGCTGTTTGGAGCTGTGATTTCATGGGGTGTAATGTGGCCACTTATTGAAAAAGAAAAAGGAAAATGGTTTCCTAATAATGTGCCAGAAAGCAGTATGGAAAGTCTCAATGGTTATAAGGTGATGATGATATTCGCATGCAAAAGTTGGCGGTCTCGACCCGTTTACTTATTAACGGGTCAACCCGCAAAATTTAGTTATAAGAAACGGGTCGCAAAAGTTAAATGTCATCCAAATTTGTTTTTAATACATAAAAACACACTTTTTTGCCTTATGCGAGATATTAGATTAGCATTGTAATAATATTGTTTTTGTAATCAAATTTAACACAATAATATATACGAAATTTAAAAAAAAAATGTACAAAAAGTGTAGATTAGCATTGTAATAATATTGTTTTAATAATCAAATTTAAGACAATAATATATTTAAGTTTTTCAAAAAAAAATTTACAAAAAGTGTATCATGTAAATGTAACCCATCGTTATAAAATTTACTGTTTTGACCCGTTACCCAATCCAACTGACCCGTTACTCTATCTTTTTCTATATTTCATTTTTCTGACTAAATTTTTGGTCAACAGGTTTTTATTTCGATATCTCTTCTCTTAGGAGATGGACTCTACAACTTTATCAAGATATTATATTTCACATATGCAAGCATCTATGGAAAAATGAAACAAGAAAAACTTAACTTGGGTAAATCAGAGAGTTATTTCCAATTTTACTTCAATCTAATGATTGCAATAAATAAATATACATTTTTACACCTATGACTTTTGATTTCTTGCAGCTGTAGGTAGCAAAAATGAACTTACAGAAGATGAAAAATTACAAAATGAAGTTTTCATCAAAGAACGCATACCTATGTGGTTTGCAATAACCGGATACATCATATTCACCATTCTCAACACATTCACAATACCATTAATATTTCCAGAGGTTAAATGGTACTCTGTTACTTTAACCTATATCATCGCACCATCATTAGCGTTTTGTAACGCGTATGGAACCGGATTAACCGATTGGGACATGGCCTACAATTATAGCAAAATTGGACTCTTTCTAATGGCTGCATTAGCGAGCAAACAACAAGGAGTAATTGCAGGATTAGTCGGTTGTGGAGTTTTAAAAGCGGTTCTTTACGTTTCAAGCACGTTAATGCATGATCTAAAAACAGGTCATCTGACACTAACTTCACCTAAAACAATGCTTTTAAGTCAAACAATTGGAACTGCAATTGGCTGCATTGTATCACCTTTAACTTTATCTCTATTCACTAAAGCATTCGATGTGGGAAACCCTAAAGGCGAATATAAAGCACCGTTTGCAATAGTTTTTAGAAACATGGCGATTATTGGGGTTGAAGGGTTTTCAGCTTTACCAAAGCATTGTTTACAGTTATGCTACGGGTTCTTTGCATTCGCGGTTGGAATCAATATAGTGAAAGATTTGGTACCCAAAAAAATAAGCAAATGGATACCATTGCCTATATGTATGGCAGTACCGTTTCTGATTGGTGGTTATTTCGCCATTGATATGTGTATTGGAAGCTTGATTGTGTTGATTTGGGAAAAGCTTAATGCTAAAAAGGCTGAATTAATGTCGACATCGGTTGCTTCTGGTTTGATCTGTGGTGAAGGTTTGTGGATTCTTCCTGCTGCTGTTCTTTCTTTGGCGAAAATAACGCCTCCTATATGTATGAAGTTCTTGAGTTCTTAGAACTAATTAGGGCTTTTAAATCGATTGTAATATTTGCAACAACAGTGTTCTATAGTCAAAACTAGGGTTTTACTACAAGTAATTGTGAATTTGTGATCAATAAGAATAAAGCAATATTGAATCGTTTGTAATACCTTTTGATTCGTTTGATCTTCTAATTTCGCACAAAACTGTGGCGAGTGAATCGTTTTGTGGTGACTGATGGTAATAGTGCTCGATTTGAAATACTCGATTTCCATCGATGATTGTATAACTTTCATTCATTGTACTGCTGTTGTTGTGTTCAAAATTTTAGATGATTGCTTATCTTCGATCAAGTGTAACAGTACCGTTAACATCCAGACATTGTTTTTCGAAAGAACAAATGGCATCACCGACCACCTCGCTCCCACCATTATCATCGCCACCCACCGCCGGCTATAGCTACCGGCACGACCACCACCGGTATATTTTAAACTTTTTAAACTTTCGCCAGTTGACGTGTATTTCAAAAAAAAAAAAATTAATAATTCTATCAAAGTACGCTAAAATTTTGGAAATACATTTTTGTTTGAGAACTTTACGTAGAAAGGGGTGAGGTTACCCTAGAGTGTCCTTATAGTAAGTAAGCGTAGGGAGGATATCAAACGGACCCCGATTAAGCTTATTTTAGCGGCGTTAGAACCGTCTCGTCGAACCCTTTCTCGCTCCCAAAACCCTAAGCCCCTATCCCGCCCCAAAAACCTAAACCCCCCACCCCACCCCACCCCTCAAAAACCTAAATC
>WOUH02000039.1:1007556-1021301 GCA_009936405.2 Stevia rebaudiana
AGAAAAACGTGTCTAATAAAACACGTCAACGTCCGAAAAAAACAAGTATGAAAAATGTCAACGTCCGATAAAAAACGGGTCTGAAAAACGTTAACGCCCGAAAAAAAAAAAACGGTTTTGAAAAACGTAAACGTCCGAAATAAAAAACGGGTCTGGAAAACGTCAACTCCGAAAAAAAACGGCTCTGAAAAAAGGTCAACGTCCGAAAACAAAACTGGTATGAAAAACGTTAACGTCCGGAAAAAACGGGTCTGAAAAACGTAAACGTTTGAAAAAAAATGGGTCTGAAAAACGTCAACTCCAAAAAGAACGGGTTGAAAAACGTCAACGTCTGAAAAAAACTGGTCTGAGAAACATTAACACCCGAAAAAAAACTGGTCTAGAAAACGTTAACGTCCGACAAAAGATGGGTCCAAAAAAATCGGGTGAAAAACATTGTATAAAAAGGTTATATATATAAGACTGAGAATAGAAAATCGTGAAAGTAAAAAAGAGCTATAAGTCTGTTGGTTATGATTTAATAAAAACAACATAAAAAATTAATTCAAATCATTGTTAAGATATGCGTAAAACATAAAATGAAAGATGCAAATTGACTTAGTAAACAATTAAAAAGAGTCTTTATGTGATATAATGATCAAAAAGTCAAAAAAGTTGTCAGGTGTAATAAATGAGCATGCGGTTAAAAGACTAAAAAGCCATTCTAATAGGTGGCGGTTTCTGATTGGATTTAAGAGTTAATGAATTAATACATTTAAAAGAAGGGTTACCGTTAGAAAACTCTTAAATATGAAAAAACTTGAAAAACTCTTTATGTATTTTTAAAAATTTTGTTTTTTATTACTTTAATTTATAAGATTATAAACACAATAAATAAAAAAAATTTGAAAAAAAATATAAAGCTCATGAAGTTACGTATATGTAACAAAAATGTTACGTATGTAACTCATAAAACTTACATACATGTAACTAATGTAATATGCATATGTGTATCATACAAGTTACATATATGTAATTACATGAGCCACATAACTTTTTTTAATTTTTTTATTTTTGTTACACTTCTATCATTGTAATAAAAAGATATAGTAAAGAAAATTTGAAAAATAAAGTTGTTTAGTAATAGTTTTGATTGGTTTTCTAAGTTTTCTTCAATTTGAAGGTTTTCTTATGAACCCTCCCCTATATATATATAATAAAGTTAAAGACAAGCAATGAGATGTAGTAAATTAGTAATGAGATGTAGTAGGTTAGAAATTATATAATTAAGACAAATTCAATTAGAGAAAGGGATGCATATATTTGTAAATACTTAAACGACTGGCGTCACCTGTTTATAAATAATTATGAAACAAATAATATATGTAAAGAATTGGGTCTTTTAAAAATCCATTTAAGTTAGAAAATCCAATAAACTTATATTTTACATATATATATAACTTTTTTTTTAATTTCAGATGATTCTACTTTTAAATTATGACTATTGGTGAAAAATTCTAAGAAAGTGCTAAGTGGACTTTTTTAAAAATAATTTTGCAGAAAAAATAAAAAACCTATTTTTTTTTATGTTACATATGTAACATTTTAGTGAAAAATTAAATAAACTTGATTTTGTTAAGTGACGTAAATTAGTATAAAGCCAATAATTTTTTCTAAAGAAAAATAGTAATTTAACATATCAATTTTTGGAGTTTTTTTAACTCAATTGGTTTTCATTTTATGTTTATTTATATTTGTAACCTTAATAAGATAGGAAGTATGTACATTTTCTCTTCTCTCTTAATGGAGTGGGCCGGCATCACCTTGAATGAAGTAATCAGGCCCGTTTTACGCCTTCTAATCTTCTCTTTAAATAAGTGGGCTTCGAATTTCCACAATAACACTCAATTACGTGGCAACTCGTATTATGATAGAAAAACTAAGTAAAAAAAGAAAAACCAAATTCCTGAATAATAATATAATACTAGTTCGACAAAACCAAGTAATAAGTGGTCTACAAGGGCTCACATGTTTCCTCTTTTGATGTTTTGATGAAAAAAGAGTGGTCTGGTATAGGTTTAAAATAGTGTAATATTTAATCAAATGATTGTATGTTCAAATCAGGAGAAATACAACTATACAAGCATAATCTAATTTTTGCAGACGAGTGTAATTTGACGTATTATAACGGTTATGTTGTTGATTGGGCTTTTGTAATTATTAGTATTTATGATGATCTTAACACTTAATTTTCTAAGGACAGCAAGAATATACATACTTTTAAATCTGCAACATTTGTTGATAATCAGGTTCTACCTTAACCACTTAGGAAGAGACATCTTAAAAACATAATGTATATACCATTGAAACAAATACGGCTTTGAATAACATTGTTAAATAATGTTTATCTTATTGTGATTCTTAGTAATCAAAATTACTGCCGCTAATACAAAACACGCCATATCTTTGACCTCTAATCACATGTAAATAGAACCGAACTTTAGTTACTTTCTCTACCTTGAATTTTAGGATTTTTTTTTTATCAATTTCTATTGAGACATCATCAAAACATACACGAGGAATTTTATTTTTGCTAGAACGCCGACAAAACCCGGGACTTTCAACTTTCAAGTTTACCTAGAAGACAATTCAAGTTCTAAGTGCCTTGGACTTTAAACACAAAAGTTGGTTACTTTTATCTTTAACCCCAAATTTTCTTTTATGTACTTTTTAGTCGACCAATTAATAAAATAGAATTTAATTCACAAAAATTGAATTTATTTTTTTGTTACCAGAAATATAAAATTATCATAATATATTACATAAAAAATTTAGAATGTACATTATCAGGTTAAAATTAAAATAAGAGTAGGTCACATGTCATTACCAAAATTGAACATTTAAAATGTGATATTGATATCCCTAACCTAAGAGTAGAATGTAACAAAATGACCAACCGAAAAATATGGGACAATTTAATGCGACCACCAAATTTGAGAAATAATTATAATGCTGATTAATGATATTATACTTGCCACCGGCTGCCATTGCTTAGCTCGTTCCTGCCATCACATCAACAACCCAAAGGTATTGGGCTTGTCAAATCAAATATTTATAGGGGTGACTTAATCGTTTTAAAGGCATGAAACGAAACAAAAAATCGAGGATCTTTACGTACGCTAAAAGTTAGATTAAATGTAATCAAATACGGTTTTACTTAAAAGCGTTTATTCCTTGATTTCAAATTTTCAAATTGAATCCGGAAAATAAGTAATATACATATCTATTTTAGAGTTTAACAACCTAAAACGATGAGTATATTTAGTTTTTTAACAGAGTCTATAGATTATAACACAATGATATCTAAATTTTTCTCGTAAAGTTGACTCATAAAAGAATTTTTATTTCTTAATAAACTCTAGATTAACCTTTGATGCATTCTTAATGAAACATAACCAAATAAAATGACAAAGAAAAATATCAACACAAGTTACAATAAAAAATAATTATCAACCACCATATCAAACGCAAATTAGGATCAAAAAAACAATTCAACAAGGAGAAAACAATCACGACATGAAGTGAGTTTAAAACTAGTAAAAGTCAGTCTAACATTCAACAAATACGCCTAAGAAATTTGTCTAACAAAATAGAAATTTAGATTTAGCATGAATCTATTGATCGTATCGGAAATCAAAGCTGGAGTCAATTGCAAGTTGCCCTAGGTATACTCGTAATGTGTGTGATTCTTGAGTAATGAGAGTGCGTCTTTTATTAAAAAGTTTAACCGGAGTTACCTCCATTACAAAGAAATGTGCGGACTTGGCCTAATTTTAATCATGGAGCAGCCCAAAAAAGCCTTAGAAATCTGAAATTTTCTCCAAAATCAGGTGTACTAGTATTTGTTGGTCCCAAGCCTTATATTTACTCACTAGTCTCATGTTAATAAAGGAGTTATAGGGGAGTATTATTCGGGTTTCGTGTTTATTAGATGGGATTCGAGTTGTTATGATGCCATTACAAAGAAAGGCAGGGCTGTCTCGGAGGATTCGGGTGCCCTGTGCGAGTCCAAAAAAAAGGCCCCTATATAATATTTGTTTTCTTCTAAAAATCAACGATAACTAAGATTAAATAAGTCAATAAACAGTTCAAAATAATACTATTGTAGCAGAATGATGTCTTTCACATAACAAAATGAATCTTGACACTCTCATCGCATTATTTGAAGCGAAGTTGTTGAACAAACCTTCATAAATCATAATCCAATTGTTAATATTATGAGTTTGGTTATTGGGTTAAGAATTAACAATTATTTTGGGTTTTATCTAATTGTTTTATAAATTGATTTGGACATTTATCTTATTGGGTTATAAATGGATCAAAACTAAACAATATATCTGGGTCTTTATCTACATATGATTTTATTATATTTTTTGTTTTATAAAATATATATAAAAAATTTGAAAATTTCGGGTCCAAAAAAAACTGAGCCATATGCGGTCGCACCTCCTGCACCCTCTAAAAGCCACCCCTTAGGTTTACTTGGATTTGCAGTAGGTTTAGGTTTATTAATGTATATATCTCACCTTTT
Source organism: Stevia rebaudiana (assembly GCA_009936405.2). Lineage (NCBI taxonomy): Eukaryota > Viridiplantae > Streptophyta > Magnoliopsida > Asterales > Asteraceae > Stevia > Stevia rebaudiana. Next base: position 1,012,127 of record WOUH02000039.1, read on the forward strand.
TGTAGATTTGGAAAGACACCATGTCACCATAGGCATCACAGAAGTGGAAATTGACATATCGATTAATAACATCATGCGTAGGTTTTTTATTACGGTATTCAATGATAAAAGCAAGTCATAGAGTTAGTTTAGTATTGTATTTGAATAGGTTTTGTAAACTACATATGTTTATGTTTATTGGATTTGTTTCAATTAGTTGGATTTTGGTTGCATTCATATAAGTAATGTACCTGGTTTGATGAAATTTTTATAAACAGTTTTTAATTTTGAGTATTTTTATAGGCCACCTTGAATTATTTTTCTTGTTTGTGTGTTGTTGGAGGAACAAGCGGGAATTGCTAGACAAGCAGGTATTTTTCTGGGTGGTTGAAACGACCTTTGTTTATATTTTTGACAAGTTTTCTTGGTGGTGTTCGTATTTTTATAGACGGTTCTGTGACCGCTCAAAATTACATGATGCTTGTTTGGGCGATCCTAATACCGCTCAAAACCAGACTAATAAAACCTTTTTTCTACTAGTATGAGTGTTTGCTAATGAACCCTAGATCAAGTGGTTTGAAAGGAGACTTCCCTCATTGCCTCTTGATGTGTGGGTGATGGGTTCGAGTCTCACTTGAAATAGTTCTAGATGAGCTAGAAGTTTATCACAGTGGGCATTCAAGCGTTGGGTTTCTTTGAAACGATAGGCGAGCCAAGTCATCACCATTTGCTTTCGCGGGTGTCGGTGATCTTTCACTTGCAATGACTTGACTTGTTAAAAATACATTTTAGAGTGTTTACTATCTAATAACTTGAAAAAAATAAAGATTTTCGTGTAAATTTTATATATGATTACTTGACAACATAAAATTTCAAATCTTAATTTCTTGCATTTGAACAATTGGAACGCAATGCAACATAAAATTAAATAATTAATAGCTTCACCAAATCATACATACATATATTTAATAACACTACTAGTATTTATCCATCTTCTAGATTTTAGAAGAATTTAATCCTTTTTACTGGTTTAATTATGTAGTCTTCCAAATCTCCTCAAGTTCTCTAGCAAAAGCTTCTTGACGTCCGACAACAATGGTAATATGATCTTTCTTTTCTACAACCTTTATGTTGGCTCGAGGGACTTTTGTCTTAACATTGCTGCTACACTCGACCGGTATGAGTTCGTCATCTTGACCGTGAAAGATATTAACGCTACACGTTAATCGTTTTTGAACCGTATCCAAATATCCTTCCATCTTGCCAGCAGTCCCACATATGATGTTATGAAGGGTATGCCATGCAGCATTATGTGTGTGACAACAAAAACCTTTGATCAAATAAGTCTTGATCCTGTATAAATTGATTAAATATCAAATGAAAATAGTTAGTTAGATAGTTAATTAATATATGTTTTTGAAAGGCAAAGATTTTATTCAATTAATTACCAAGTCGTTTTCTAGAAGGAAACATTAGTCTTAACAACATTTGATCTACATGTAGGTGGGTTCCTTTGGAATAGGAATGACAATTATATCCTTAGGGGATTGTTGTTATTATTTAAGATGGAAAATGAATAAAAATAAAGGACCACGTAACTAACGTTTCATTGAATAGTCTCATTTGGTAAGTGTGAGATGTGTTTGAATCTTCGTTGTATATTTAATAACGCTCTAATTAACCATTATAGCCAGTCTCCATCGATGATATTGACACCATGCTTGCCAAGATGGCCACAAGTTGCTTTTCGATTTCTTCTTTCGACAAATTGGAATATTATGACATGATTAATACGCAAAATTAAATAATGATGTTGGTGATAACAAATTAGTATTCAGATATTTTTATAAAACTTGGGTAAGGACCATTTGCACAATGAACTAATAACGCGCGTGTAAAATGAAGTTTATTAGTTAAGTCTGGATTTGTTTCATTATTTTATATATTTACGCATAGTATGTACTTGAATTATAAGTTAGTATTGTATTACATAGTGACTGATGTGTGGATTTTTTTTAACAACTACATAATAACTAGCCAAATCACTCTTACCGTTCAGATAATAATAATGATGACAATAATAATAATAAAATAATATAAACATATACACAGATAGATTGAACATGAAACACATATATAGTCTACGGGTCGGTGTGACCAAGAAATGGGCAACTTAATTAATGCCTCAATAAAAAAAAACATTTATATCCATTTAACAAATAATATGACTCAAGTGCATGTAGATGTTTGTAGGTTTTAGATTCTTTTAGAAATTGATTCTTACTTCGGTATAATTCGAAACAACAACAAAAATATCATTTAGATTTTACTGAATTACAGGTGGTTAATATATTATTTGAGAATGATAGCATGATATCAATTTATAATGATATACAGATATCTTTAGATGCATGCTTATGCCATGTTATTTCAAGATATTGTAACTGGATAATCGTATTTTTTATAATTAGGATTTTGATTAATCGTTATCAAATCCCAAAGCTCAAATCTGTTAATTTGATTTGTGAAGATTCTCATGTTGATGCTTATTTTATATTTGTTGAAATAGAAATACTTCACTGTCTCTTGTAAGAATAAAACCCCCGTCATTTTATCTTGAGGGCAAGAAACACCAAAGATACCGCTAGTTAAATTGTCGTCGGTATTACATTAATTGACACTTAGACCGGGTGTAATACACCAGATTGACGTGAGCGTGAGAAGCCACCTCAACACCATCATGCCCCAACATAATGTCGCCCTCAAGTGATGGGGGATTGACTGGATTATGGGTGGGTTTGCGAGGTGGTAGCTTGTGCTAGCTAGTCTATTTTTTGTTTTTAATTTTTATTTTTTTAACCAGTTAAAATTATTATCTTACCTTTATACTTTTTGCCCACCGCCTTCACCCCTCATTTTCACACACGCATTACACACATCTTCCCTTATACTCACTTGTTTGCGTGACCCCTACGTGGCAACTCAACACCCTTAACCTCACATACTATGTTTAGGTGTTTTTGTTACATTTTCCATTTATAGTCGTGTATATATACTTTTTTTTTCCTTCTAACTTCTTACTAGTTTAGATAGAATTTTTTAATCATCAGAAAGATAAACAAACAAACAAAGGGAACTATAAATTTTGTATTAGAACACTTAGAATTAAACCGAGAAAGTTATATTTATAATTCACGGTTAAGTTAAAAAATTGAAATTATAGCTAAACCAAAGATATCTGAAATAGTGGATGGCAATCTTAGTTGGTGGTCATAAATTTGAAGTTCGGTGCATTAATTCCGTTGTTCAAGTGATCGATCATGACATTGACTATTTTATAATGCTACTTTGCAAAAACAGTTTATTCCTAATGTTTTTGTTTGCACAACAATTAATGATAGTAAATTAATTTTGAAAAATCAATTTTCCATCTAATAAAAGCTAAAATATTCCCAGGGATCTAGAATACATTTAGTAATTATTAATCATTTTAAATTTAATATCTGGTCAAAGTTGTTGTAACTTTTAAAGTTCTTAAATGATAAATAAAGAGTGTTGTTACCTATTTCTGGTGATAAGTTTGGTGAGAAATTCCCATATTCGGTGGTTCTTGCAGATAAGCAAACAAATCGTCCGGCTAACATGTTCATACCAACAAGCTAACGATGCTCCGAACGCTATCAATGGCCACACTCGCCTCGGTGCCACTTTCCTCATCATATATTGTGTTGCTTTTTCCCCTTTTGGCGCCGGAAAATATGGCTGTCAACAGCTTGCTATGAGTGAGATTTTACTATAATAACATAATATTTTTAAAATTTCACTAGAGTAAAAAGAATTTTTTACCGGTGCGATTAGGGTGAGCGACTTCACAGAGTTAGGGTATTTAACGGCAAGTGCTAGAGCTAGAATGCAACCAAGAGAATGAGCCACAATATGAAATGATTTAACCTTATGTGGTTCAAGTACCGATCTCTCGATCATGTCTAAATGTTCTTTAATCGTGTAGAGTGAGTCATGGGGCTTCGGACTTTGTCCGAATCCCAACAGATCGATTGCAAACAATCGATAGTTTGATTTAGTCGATTTGGTGAAATTTGGGAACACTGTTTCCGTCCAAAAAGCAGATGATGATATGAACCCGTGAATGAACAAAACATCATCTCCAACTTTATCTATAATCATTAAAAAAGAATAATAAGAATTGAATAACTAAAGGTAAAAAAATGTATAATGTAACTATATATGGGAGTACTACAATACATACCTTTAGGTCCATCAGTGTGGACAAATAGAGAGTCGTTACACGAGTTCGACCACGAGTTACATGTGTCGCAGTCACAATCGGACCACCGCGGAACCGGGTGCGACTTATGAGCACCGATCTTTTCTTGGAGCATTTCGACAATGGTGTTGTTGACCGTGAAAGTTGACCGTACGGTGGACTTGTTAATGGAGGTGACCACCGCATTCGTGTTATCAATTTTCCGGCGTTTAATCTCTTTGACGGTGGTTTTCGAGACCTCGGACACTAACGAGGGACGCGTGTAGAGTGTGTCCGAGATCTCTTCGAGTTGTAACTTAGTTGATGTAAGACAAACAATTTTTTTTGACTCACCTTTCTCCGAGACCAAGATTTTACCGCTGCTGGTAATGGCTTCTTTAGGTGAAGAACAATAACACGGTTTCCATTCGGATTCGATGACAAAATCGATGATTTTGTAAATGTAACACAAGACTAAATCGAGGATATCTAGAATGGAGAATATAACAAAACTCAAAACATCATTTAACAAGTTTCCAATCAACCGTAGACAACCCATGACCCCCATTTTACCACAAAGAGCGAGTTTCGCCTCCCACATCGACCAAATCGACCCCAAATGTCTTGAAATCGATCAATACGGTCGAACCAATTGAATCTAGCTTGATTGGACCAGACTCAAGTAGACTTGACTCGATCAATTGGACCGCAATGAGCCCATGCACAACCTTCTTTAGAACACTTGTGGGTTTGAAGGGGAAGAGTGTGGGTTTGCTACTTGTATTAAAGATGTGTTTCTGTGGACAGGTACTAACAGGTAAGAGATAAATGCATTCATTAAAAACAGTTTGCTGGAAGAAATTTATAAAAAATAATGATTTTAGCAACATTTAAAAAAAAAAAGAGTTGGTGGTGGTTGAACCTCCAATTGTGAAGTTCCTAAGTCAAGGCTAAAGTTGTAATTTCAACAAGTTACCATAAATTTATCAAACGTGTTAAACCCTGAACCTAAGGGGTTAACCAACCCATGTCTTGAAGGGCTAACATAATGACTAATACTCATGTTTAATAATGTAATAATGCATAATTCCATTATACATTCTTAAAAGTTAAAATCCATGTAAATAATACGGAAAAATGCAATCGGTGGTGGTACAATTAATGTGATGGCAAGATTTTCAAACCAGGAATATTGGGAAATTTAATGCGCCATGACTTTTTCTCTGTGTAAATGGTCTATCATTAACGTATTTCAAGCTAGTTTCCGACCTAATTGAAAAGATATCTTAAATATTGTTTTTCTAATTTGATGAAACATAGATATATCCTTTGAACAGTACGTAAAAAAGTAATTATGAAGCTACGCACATTCCTGAGTTTGAATGAGAGAAATAAATAAATATATATTTTGTTTTTGTATCTTCTACAAATTTATAAATGAAAATACTTTACCATGAAAGTTCATATATTTGTGTCCCTTTCAATGCATAACATGACATGAATATCAATACTTATAAAGAAAATAATTTAGCTATAACCTTAATTTGTTAAATGTAAGATCATATAAGGGTATACAGAGCACCTTCGGTTAGTTCATCGGGTAGGCGTTTACCCGATTGGGTACACCGCCACCATCAAAGCGGGTACCATGTTCGGGTATTAAAATCAGTTATTGATCACCGAAGCGGGTAAGCGTGAGAAGTGAATGTAACGGCTAGATTTGTAGCCGTTGAACGGCTACATTGACAAAAAAAAATTCTAAAAATTCTCATCCATTTATACCATTCCCACTTATGCTTTTTCACCATTTTATAAAACACACTCCAAATTTCTTCACCATTTTATAAAAAATAGATCCCATAGCTAACCCAACACCATCTCCCGGGAATGGTTGGGAGCATATATTGTACACATCTTGTTTGACGGATGTGCCCAAAAAGCTTACGTGGCCAATACTTGAGGGGTGATCACCAATAGCAGACGATAATGCTAGAAGTAGTGGCTTCAAATGATTTGTGGATTTGACATGCCTTTTTTGTTCTACCAGGGGCAAACAACGACATCAATGTTCTCCAACAATTACCAATATTTTTTAGTGAACAAAATGAAACTGCACCAAAGTGTCGATTTAATGTGAATGGACGCCATTATCAACGTGGATATTATTTAACCGATGGTATTTATCCGTCATGGTCAGTATCTGTGAAGGTGCCTCCTTGGCCTACCTATCTTAAGGAAAAAATATTTAAGAAACAACAAGAGGCGGCAATAAAAGATGTTGAGCGAGCATTTGGTGTTTTGAAGGCTAAATGGAGTATAATAAGGCGACCACTCCGTGCGAAGACTTTACAAATATTAGGAATTTAGTTTATGCTTGCATAATATTACATAACATGATTATTAAAGACGATGGTTTTGCAATAGCACAGGTACACATAATGGATCCGCCAGTCCAACCCGTGGTTGACGTGAATGCTCTATTGGAGTTGCGGGATGAAAACATACATTTCAGACTCCGTTTTGATCTTACCGAGCATCTAACTAACTTTGATTTGTCGTATTTCTTACCGGACAAGGATTAGTTTAAATTATGTAATGTTTTTATATATTTATTTAATTTAGTATTTGTCATTCTTTTTAAATTTTAATTTATATCACCAAAAAAAAAAATGTTTTAGTTAGGGTATTAGGGTATTACCGCCATCAATTAGGGTATTTTAAGGGGAGTTGGGGTACTCGATAGGTGGCAATATTTCATTGAGTGGACATTAATGTACTTGAGGGATGTTAGGGTAGTACTCCCCTCACCCTAAGGCCGATGCTATCCAAAACTAAGTCAATGTATTAGGTTTTATCCCAAAAGTCCAAAGTTCTACTAAAGACATAGTCTGTAGGAAGAACAACTTCTGTCGAAGACTTATTCTTGAAGTTCCACAAAAAGAATAGTCTTTCTAGAGTATAAGTGATATATCAAAGTTCAAAGTTTTGCTGGTGTGCAAAGTTCTACCGATGAAGAAGTTTGCTTATATTCAACATCTGCTCATAATTTGCATGAAAGATCTACCGATAATATGCAGTTGTCGAGGAAGCATCTTCTACATGAAGTATGTCTGAATAGCTGACTTAATTGTTCTGGTAACAAATAGTATATTCATATGATTGTTCTGTCCGCAGTGATGACAAACTTTAATGCGTCATTAACAAAAGATTTTATGCCAATTACATTTAATGTTTGTATTAACGTGTCAAATCATGTTTGCTAGATCCTTGTTTTGTAATTAATATATTATGGTCTATTCGTACTATTATATTCACTAGATATAGATACTTTTCATTTCTAGTTAATCCAACGTGTAATGTCTACGAACATACAACTGCAGCTTTAGTATATAATCATTAGGTATGCTTGCAGCTTTAAATATTGAGTTGTAATATAATTTGAGCTTGTTTGAATATCTGTGTTCTTACTGCTTAAGTTTGCAAACCGTTTGAGTGTCTAGTGAGAAATTATCCCAAGTGTGTTTCCGCCATTCTTAAGTAAACAAAACAAAAAACCTTGTCAATGTTGTGTGAGATTACCCAACCCGATCCAATATTAAAACCTAAATGTTACACATTAGAATCATTACAAGGTATGGACTTCTCACACATCACGTGATTGTATTAGCAATTGGTCCAGGCTTTATACGCAAAAAGGCTTTCTAGCCTAGGATAGAGTTATATTATATGAAGTCTCCTTTTTGTAAAAAGTTTTAGAAGAATTTGAAACCATTATATTTGTAATTTATGACTGAGATCATCAAATTGTAGAATAAGTAGTTGGCGGAAAAAAATTTTGTCATCGTCATTACCTTTGTTGACTTTTTATCAATTTCCCAAACCTTTTTTTGTATACTCATAAACTTTATATATGATATTATTTAAAAGAAATATACCATAAAAACAAAATATTTTTTTTATAACTGATCCTTGTATTAAAAATTAATTAATTTAAGTTTTTCAGGTTCTTGAGTTTTATTAGCAAATCATTAGAGTGAATGGTGTGATACCCTCAAGCCCTAAAGCCCTCTTCAATTAGATTCCACCACCTTATGTCACATTACTTTTATCCTCTTCAACCCTCAACCTATGCAATGGCACCCTCTCAAATCTCAACCCCACACACACTCTCTTCACACACACACCCACACACATATATCTCTCTCACTCTCGGGTATATGAAACCGAAAGTTCAACCCGACTGTTGAAGCCAATTACCATACCATTCAGCCTTATATCTTTCTGATGAGCACGACATTTGTCGGACAAGAAAGTTACAATGACTTACTCGAAAAGACACAATGATTTGCTAGAAAAACCTAAAGACCTAAAAATGTATTTTTAACTTCTTATATAATGATATTATACTCATCTTAAAAAATAAAAAAAACGCTCTCTTTTATGGTTTGATTCTTTTATAAACTAATGTATATTAAAGACTAGGTTATAACAAAAAGTATATTACATGCAAGATAATTTAAATATATAAGATAAATACTTAATTGGATCATAATAAATTAAATTTTTGTACTACATTCTTTTGTAATAGATTTTGTTAACTTTAAAAAAAGTACATCACAATGATACTCAAATTTAAGAAAAAAAAACGCTTGTTTTTATGATGTAATTTTTATAAAATATAATGTCGTATGAAAAAGTTATTAATGTTTAAAGGAAGTAAGGCAAAGTTCAAAAAAATCAACAAATGAGTTTTTATATGAATGTCATTTTCCTTGTTTTTTATATTAAGCAAATGGATGACAAAGATTTGTAGAGGTGTTCATCGGTTCGGTTTACGGTTTGTTCGGTTTGTTCAGTTCGGTTTATTCGGTTTTGAAATTTTTAGTGCCCCAACCGAAAACCAAACCAAACCGAATTAATAAAAAATTTAAC
>WOUH02000039.1:1023151-1035428 GCA_009936405.2 Stevia rebaudiana
ATAAAGGAATTGAATATGTGACATGTGTAACAGCCCGAAATCAAAAGTAAACGGGAAAAAGATAGAAAAACTCACAGTTTGCGTAAGCAATCCAAACATCACAACTTGATTGGTTGTAATAATCCAAGATCACAAATCAACCTAGAATATGAATACGTATATGATTATGACTAAGTATATCTATAATTCGTCGTATGGATCTAATCCTAAAGTTCATATAAGATATTGTTATGTTTGATTTTTATGACTCGACCATTTGTATTTGTTTTTATTGATATAAGTTTGTAACAATTAGTTTGATAATATTATTTAAGTATATCTAAATAATATTCTCAAACAAAAATTCAATATTTAAGTATGACCAAATGTTATTCTATTTTATATCTAAAATAAGAATAATATTTTATTAACAACGTTTAAATATTATTCTCCAATTTATATAAAATAGTTCTTGATTATTAATTAGAAAGCATAATTTAATCATGTCATTAGATAAATCCTTATATCATAATAATATATAAATTTTAGATAATTAAATTATACATATACATATTTACTGAATCATTTATTTTCAATTAAATATAAACAAGATATAACATCTTTTTGTAAAATTTATCAAAATCTTAGTTTTATATTTTTATAAAATCAGATTCTTTAAAAGATGAGTTTTGATATAAAGTTGGTAGAAAATGGATTTCAAATGAATTAGTTATGATTTATTAAAGTTTCTTGTATTTAAAGGTTGAAAAAGGATTAAAATCAGAAAATGGGGCGCAGGGGGGTTCGAACCCGCGACCTAAGGTTCGTGTGCGGTGCACCCTAACCATCCCGGCTAGAGTGACTTACTCAAACGGATCCTGGATTAAATTCATTTTATGGATGGTTTCTTGTTCTTCCCCAATTTAAAAACATACAAGCCCTAGATTCTAAATACCCAAAATTGATCGTGATTTGTTATCCGGTTGTAGAAACAAACTTAGGGTTATCAATCCTAATGCTAAAATGAATCAAAGGATGGTTTTAATTACCTGATTCGAATAAGGAATGAAGGAGAACGATCCCGATGCTTGTTCTTCGTGTTCTTCGACTCAAATCCGAACTTCCAGAAGGTTATAGGTGAAATTGTGAATGGAGTTAGTTTCGTATTGCGTTTGTGAAGGTATATGAATGTTCAGTTTGGTCGATCATCACCTCGAGTGGATCGTTCAATATCGAGTCCAAGTTCATCTCGTTCTTGAATTTTCCGGAACCGATCTAGAGTTCTCGGGTGTTAGAGATGTTAATGTGAGTTGGGAATGTTTGGTACTAGTTTCGTGGATGATTATGGATGCTTGATTGAACCGATGAGGTCGTTTAACATCCGTTTCGGTTACGGGTTAAGTTCCGAATTTATGATCATTGATTACAAGTTATTGTGTTGTTTAAGGTCGAAATTGATTATAGGGGTATCTTAATCGGACCCCAAGGAGTGTTATTCATTAACTTGGTGAGTCGAAACGCTAAGAATTGAAGATGGACAATTCGCCGGAATGTTCTTGGTTGGCCGGAATTTGAAGCCGGCGACGAGGGGGGGGGGGGAATCGGAACTACGGGTCTTCTATGTTGACCGAGTCAAACTGTTTTAATCTTCCGAGTAATGACACTTTGGACCCCTCATAGTTTCAGTTTTTGGAATTTGAACACCATATGTAGATTTAATTGTTATAAAAGTTTGTTTTATGTTATTTTGGCCACCAAGTTTACAAATAGGTTAATTTAACCTTTATTTTATAGAAACCTTTATATTTTTATAAACTTTATATAATAAAAGTTTATAAATTTATATTTTGTTTTATTCCTTGATTAAATAATTAATTAAATCACCTATTAATTAAATTTTATTGATTAATAAATGTATATATATAAACGATCTAATAAGTAACGTAACGTGATAAACTCTATGTGAACGTTTCATTTAATGAATGACGACAATTATATGCCGGAAGGTATAATCGGAAATTCTCGGATGTTACATAAAGTGATAGTATAAATAACAAAGTGCTATTATAATATTTTCACAATGATATGTTTGTATATAGAACATAACTTTTAATAATAACTCTTTGTTAGTTATAATTTTTTTTTATATTATTATCAAAGTGATAGTATAAATAAAAAGGTGTTATTATAACATTTTCACAATGCTATGATCGTATATAACATAATTTTTGTATTAACACTTTGTTATTTATAATAACACTTCAGTTTTCATAATTCTTACAAAAATAAGGTTTGTATTTGACCACCCTCCTTCAGATTTAACCAATTAAATATAAATTTCAAATTACCATTACAAACTCCGTTAAATATGAAGTTGAGTGTTCGATTAAAATTTGAAAACAAGCCAATATTTCATCACGAAAAAAGGTAACCTCTTTATATAACTAAACAAAACGTGCAAGCCATATTTGTATAGGTCCAGCTTTGAAAGTCGGTTGGTATATACCATATGAAACAAGCCTACTTAAATGAAAATGGCCGAGCATCAAAATACTGAGTCCGAAACTAGTAGTAAAATAAATGAGTGGTCAAATTCTTGACTTAGAAAGTGCTACCATCTAGCAAATCTATGCAACAGCCAACATGTGTTCATCGATGGGTTTCAGCCTATGACAATTTAATCGGAATTAATGTCTGCCGCAACTACCAACTTTAATGAATGAATTCACCATGATAGAAAAAATGTAAATCCCACATCTAACTTTATGGGACGAAACAATGCTTTCTGCCCAAGTGTTTAGGATGAAGTTTGGATTTTGGGCTCTTATCCTGAGAGGTCTCAGGTTCAAATCTTGCAATGTTTTGCCTTAGTGTTGAATGTCTACACCGACAACATGATGTTGTGTAGGCTAATATCGCACCTCTCGTGACCCCGTCACCGGAGTGGGGTTTGTCATGCCCAATAGTACTATCTCATTTAACGGTCCGATATAATGATAAGGACATATCTCTTTATAAAACCACTAGCTTAGAAACTGTGTATTACACGTGGTTACATAATCAAAATTTAAAATTTTATCATTGAATTATTGCGTATATATATTAATTTATTATGCTGTCAACTTGAAACATAAAACACACTTCTAAGAATTCTACAATTTTTATAATTATAGTTTTTAATTTATCCAATGCAGCATAGTATAGATCCATTTAAAAAAAAAATTAGTATATTTTAAAAGTATTTACCATCCTGAATATTTATAGTTTTGGATTTTTCCATCAAGTTTAATTTTCTTTACAACCCAAAACAAAAGAACCCAAACTTAAGAACTATGTATAACAATTGGGTTGGCTCTTTTATATCAATTTGTACATAAATTGTATTTCAAGAACCCCAATTCGTAATACATATCGGCCCATTATCTCTATCATTCCCCTTTTTTCCATCTTCTCACGATCGAATCGGAATAATCATGGGATACGTACTGAGGGTGAGGTTCGCGTCGTTCTTCGCCGGCGCTGCGGTGGCGTCGGCCGGCGGATTTTATTTCCTTCACAAGGATTACAAGATTGCTCATCAATCTATGACTCAACAGGTATATTTTTCGTTTTTTCATTCCACCTTTTATTTGCTTCAATTAATTTGATTACTACCTGTTTAGTCTCTCGGTTTATGCTGTAGTTTTTGTCAAATTGCACAAATGCTTTCATGTATTATAAGCTAATTGATCAATGTTGGTGCTGTCGTCATATGATTGGGTGTAAAAAGGTCAAAATTGAAACCCTAGGTGATTGATTAGCGAACGTTTAATTTGAGATGAAGCATGATCATATGTTGGTTATGTTGTGAAGATTAGGGAGAAATGTTTGATCTTATACTGTGAAACAACCTGATTAAATCCATCTTGCAGAATGATTTGGATTATGTCTTCAAAAACATTGGGATAACATTGTATTAGACAAAATGAATGTGGTTATTTTGTACCAAATGATTATTAGAGACATTAAATTGTATGGATCGAGTTCTCATTTCTAATTTTCCATGAATCTGTCGAATTTAGTGTGTTAAGCTGCACATGATAAAGCTTGCATGAATTGTTGATGTAAAGATGTGACTGTTAACATAGTGAAGTATGATCTTGTTGCTTTCTTGTTCAGATTAGCCTTATAGAAGGGAATCTGTAAATAATAAAGATGATCTTGGAACTCGTTGTTTAACTTTTTTATTTACATTATTTTTTCATATCTGGTAGACGTAGTTTTTGATATGATTATATATAATATTAATGAACCATCTTATCATTTTAAAAAGTAAACTAACGATTTTAGAAAAAAAAAACAAAATTTTGGAGGTAGTAGAATAACAATGTTTTTTTGTGTTTTTTTCATTTAAACTATTATCCTGTAGTCCATAGCATTGTGATTTTTGTAACTTCTTTCCTACCTTTATTCTTAATTTGTTAACTTTGAATTGTAATACTGAGTGACCTTGTAATCCTTGTAAACGAAATTCTATACGTTATACAAGTAATTCTATTGTAATGACACAAATTTTGTGTTTCTGTAATTGGATTTGAAGTTTTAAATACTATCAAGGCTGAAGTATTTTATTTTATGCTTAACGAGTGTGCCACGAAAGAGCACCGTTGATAGATTTAGCATATAGCTTTTTCGGTTGCATATTTTAAAATTGTATATAGAGGTTTAGATGGTTAAGGATTAACATTAATACATATGCTTTAGGGACCCTATCAATCAAAGCTTGATTTAAGTTTTGTGTTAAGAGATATATTTTAGAAAATTTACAAGTAGAAAAGCTTTTTTAAGATCGATTTCCTGTTTTTAGTTTTGTTTTATAAGAAAATACAGGATAAACTTCTTTTAAAGAAATAAATGATGAAAGATGATATGGTCGTTGAGATTATAAATAAAGCAAATATGTTTTTACATTTTTTTCAACGCAAAATATGTTTTTACATATCTTTCTTTGATATGTAATGGACTGTTTCTGTGTCAAATTCTAGGTTTGGTCAAATCATTCTTATATCTCTAATCTTGGTTAAATATCCATTAAATTTTCTGCATAATTGCAAGATAGGTAACAAATAACAATAACATATTATGCCCCAATTTTCAATTTGGGTTCCAATTGAGGAACTTACTTTCCTCAGTTACTGACTTGATAAGTTGACATCTTTTAAAATTATTTTTAATTTCAATTTTAAATCAATGTGCTTTGTATATTCAAAAACATATTTAACTGTTCTTGATGTTCTTGAAACACAACATACACCAAGAACACACATTTTTTCACGCGCGCGCGAACACGCACTGTTAATAATAAAGTAACAATTACTTGATGCAATATATGTCTAATTTGTTTTGGGCTTCAATATTCTAACTAATTATCATATTTTGTTGTAAAGATGAACGATCTTTATAAATCTCTTGATGGACGCATAACTTCATTGGAAAAATTGAAAGAAGTTGAATCACTGAAACCGGTTGAAGATGCAGAATAAAAGAGTTATTCAACGTTGTAGTATGTTTTATTATGTTACAATTTTAGTTACCGTTTTATGTTTGCGGATCGATGATGGCGATGTATACATGTCATTTTGTTTGTTGTTTTTTTTCTTGTTAACCTCTAATAACAGATGTGGATTTTGAACCACACGCGTAACTGGAAACTGTTGAGTGAAGTAGACTTGCTCATTTTATTACTTCCAATTTGATCCGATGATTTGTGTATGTTGTATTTTTAGTCCGATTATTTGAAGATCATTATTTGTTTGGGCTTGCTTCATGTGGGCCGAAGTGTCTCTGGGCTTGAATAAGCAAATAGAACTATATTACCCTAGTTCAGGCCCAACAAGTTTTTAAACTCTAACCTTTTTGGCTTTATAAAGTTTATACATGGTATAATTTAGGGGTGTAAATTGTTTGATTTAATTTAACGGGCTCGAGCTCAAATTACTTTGTTTATATTCAAAGCTCGATCACAGCTTTTGTATTTTTATTCGTTTTCAGTTATTTCAGCTACATACATATATATAAATATATTTCTTATTAGAGATAATATATAGTATAATATTAAATAAAATTTGTAGGCTTCTTAACCTTGCAAGCTTCTTCAAGCTCGTATATGAAATTCATACTTAGAATCTTTTATTAAACGCCGTTCGATATTGGCATGAGCTCACGTAAACTCAGTTTGATCCAAGTTTTTGCAAAATGGTCTCGAGTAGGTTATGAATCAGTTTGACTTGTTTACACTGTAGTATTAAGTGGCTATGTATGCCAAGCCAAAGATGGACCACATGGTTTGGGTTATAATCACTTTAGGAAGCATTCCCTCAAGCTCTATAAATAATAATTTCATAGGGGACCATAAAGTATTTTGGTTAATGTGGGCAGAGATGGCAATAATTTGTTAAAAGTAGGGGTGAGCATGGTTCGGTTTGTTTCGGGTTTGACCTAAAACCATAACCGATATGTCGGTTAAACAAATATCTTAACCATAACCAATCGGTTTTGGCGGTTTCGGTTAATCGGTTATAACGGGTATAGTGGATAGGTTATGGTTCGCTTAACCGTTAAATAAATATAAAATTTTATATTTAATAATATTAATATCAAATTACCACTTAACACAATGATATCCGTAAATTTAAACAAACGTTTAACCAAACCATTAGCAAAGGGATAAGATCTAATACATAAATTCAAACAAAACGCCTTTTCTTTAAGAAACGAAGCATCAGTCAGCTAAATGTTATATATTAAGTTATTAACTATTAATATTTGCACAAGTAAAATCTCTGATTCCTTTCTTTAAATAATTGATTCAAAATTTCAAATCATTTGCAAATTTGCGTGTTTGGCCTTGAGGCTTATGTGTCTTATGGTATTCCATCTAATATAATTATTAATTATAATATATAATATATTTATGAGTTATATAATATAGGCGGTTTGGTTCGGTTATGACGGTTATGAAAAAATGGATAACCAAAACCAACCCGCTAGTTTCGGTTATTAAAAAAACAGTTAACGAACCATTGGTTTTTCATTCGGTTCGGTTTTATTGGTTCGGTTTTATCATTTATAATGGTTATGGATCGGTTAATTCGGTTTTCTCCACGCCTCTAGTCAAAAGGTTCAATAATGGTGTCTAGTTGAAACACGTCACTCCGGAATCCAATTGTCATGAAATAATTGTTATCTAATTTATTACTTTTAAACAACATATACATTAGTCATGATTACTATACAAATATTTTGACATTAATAATACTTAATGGTTATATGAAATTGACTTTTTGGCTAAATTTTGTAATTTTTTTTTGTTCGACATGAAGTTAAAAAACGCGAACCTAGTTCGTGGTAACACCAAAGGGAAAATATCAATTCTTGGAAACATGAAAGGGGTCGGAATTTAGCTGAGTTATTGCTATCCACGTTTTATTCGGTCCCGTATACAAAGGGTCATGTCATAGTGGGGTTTTTAATTTATAACAATGCCCTTTGTTACTAGAACTTGTTGAGGGCCACTCGGAATGACAACACTTCAATAATTGATAACTTGTTTTAGACATGAGAGGAATATGGAGGAAGCCAGTGACGGGAACTATAATTTTTTTTTTAATTCTATATTTTTTGATCTTTTGCATTAAGTTTGATCATTGAAATTGATTTCAATAATCCAAAACTAAAAACCAAATTGAACTTCAATAATTCAAACAACAATCAACTGGCTGGTAATAATTCATGCTAACAGTGTAGTCGATATTAAAGGATTAATCTTGAAGAAATTAGTTTGTTAAAGGTTGTTATATTAAGTTTGGGATGTTGAACCTACAATCGTCGTAGTCGTAGATGAAAGGAAGATGCACACATCATTGGTGTTCATATGTCAAACTTAATTACTAGATGTCATTTTGATACAAGTTGGCATACTAATGAATACTAAAGAAGTATATATGGTGTGCTTTGAAGATTCGTTTTCTTGGAATCGCTCAAGTAAGAAAGAAAGAACACGAGCGTGAAAAAGCAACTCAAGAAGCCGCTGAGAAAGAAAGACGCGAAGAAATTGTTCAAAAAGAGCTTAGGCATGACAAGGAAGCTCAAGAAAGTGAAAAGAAAGAAGGAGTGAATAATGAAAAAGAAGAATTGCCATGGAAGAAAAAGAAAAGAAATTGAATCTTGAGGTATGTTTTTTAAACTTAAACAATCTTGAAGAAAATTAGGGAGTTGCATAGAACAGTGAGCAGTAGAAAAGCCAAGAATCGACTGAAAAAAAGATTAGAGTCAAAGAACATGCAAGATTATAAAATAATGAAAAGACAACAACTATTGAAGAAAGTCCATGTTTGTAAGAAATGGAAACTTTGTTTGCCACGAAATATCAAGATTGTCTAGATGATCAAAGAAAGAAAAGAAAAAGAAAAGTGATTGCCTCTAAGATGAAAATAAATGAATCAAAAGTTTAGTTTGATGAACTTATCAAACATATTTGTTTCTCGCAGTTAAAAGAAAAGAACAAAGACAAATCAATGATTAAAGTTGGAGTGTTATTAGGGATTCAAGACCTTGTTGATATAATTTAAGATTACATGGGTGAATGAAGAATTAATCTTGAATAAATTAGTTTTTAAAGGTCGTTTATGTTAAATTTGGTTTATATTTATTTTGAATATGTTGAGTCGTATTTTAGGGATAAATTGTTTTTAGAGAACATGATAAAATAGTATCATAAATAGGATTTAGTTGTTTTGATTTCATTGCACTCTCGTTTTTAATAAATGTAAAGAAAGAGTACGTTGGGTTGCTCCCTTATCGTGCTCGTGTTTGTGTGATTTGAATGTTTTGAACCGTATGGGCCAATAGATACAAGCATAAGCATATATGATTCATATTGTATTTTATTTTCCTTAAAGTAAAATGAATAGATATTTTTTTTAAAACTATATACACTTGACGTAACTTTTTCACGTTTTTTCAGTTTTCCTTTTCCTTAATATACGTTATCACTTGAATATCACGTATACATGATTTTTCGTAGGCGTCGTGTGACACCGTCACAACAATTTTCATATAGTAAGTTCACTCGTGAAAGAATTTATCTACTACCATTGGATGTGTAAGCGGCACTTAAAGCATTATGGATGTAATTAACCAGAAAGAACTGAGAAACTTATTTAAGAAATTAGCCAAGAAACTTAGTTTAAATAGAATATTTATGATGATATTTGATCCCTTTTTTATACAATGGGAAGTCCAAAATGGATGGGGGAAGTGAGAGATGATAGTGACAAAATGCACTAGATTGAACAATCCATGTGGTTTAAAAGTGTGGTGGGATATACCATGTCCCATGTCATATCATACTACCTAAAATAAATATAATCACGATACTAATTTTGTATATTTACTTGACTCCCCTTGGATGTGGCAAAGCATGAAAGACGTAGATGTCTCTAATATTGTATTTGATAAATCAAGGTACATGCTAGAAAACCTTTAGCAATTTCACTATAACGCTATAGAAAACCTTAAAACTTCATAAAATTGACTTTTTCACTGTATTATTAATTAATCAATAGTAATTATGTAAAAATATATAAAGTTGAAATTGAAAGGGATTATATGAAAGTTTATATGATATTTTGAAAGTTTGACCATATATCTTAAGTATAAAATCATAACTAATAATGAAGAGGGGCGGGATAGAAAAAAAGAGCACATTTGAAAAGGTTTTTTTTTTTACTGAATCACTTCAACCCTACTATGTATGATTAAGTGTCTTTCAGAATTTGTATACAATAAGTATGTAGTATTATCTTCTCATGTGTTATGATTACATTTGTTAAAGGAGAAAGATGCTCTTAAAGCGCAAACGGTGAGTTTTAACTCTTAAGTCTAGACAAAAGAAAGGTGCTTAAAAGCTTGGGTAAAAAATTAACAAGTGAATAGTAAAACATACAGGTTTTAGGAATTTTACATATGTTTATGGCTTATATAGAGCTAGCTAGTTTCGAATACTATAGGCAAGTTCCATGCCATTTTTTAAAATTAAAAGCCAGTTTGGACTAAGTTTATAGAATCTGGCCTGAATCTTGATTGAAATTTTTTTGAAAATTCGGGCAACGGCTTAAATGGCCGTGCACAAGTTGTTTTCTTGCGTCTCACCTCTCCTCGCTTGAGAGTCTAGAAGTAGGTGAATGGTTTTTAAAACATAGGTTAAAATTCAATGCCAAATTTATTACCAACAATAAATCCTATTCTAAAGTTTTAGACCCTCTTATGAATAATTTGATATAAAATTCTCTACAACTAAGATCAAGAATGATGAGTGAGTGTGTCAATAGATAAAAGAAGGCCATGTGATGTCTCCTTCCTTTTTACAATCGCAATCCATTCATCCATTACATAGGTCCCTCTTTCAGAAATAAAGCGTAACAAGCCAGGTGCAAAAGCAACATTTTATCTTTTATATATTCATTAAAAATATAAAAAAGTATTAAAATAATCTTCTATATATAAGAAAACAAGTTGATGAAAGAGGAGATGATGATAACGATGATGATGATCAATACAAGAACAACCACCACCTTCAATGAAAAACAAATGTCTTTCTCCACCACTATCCCATCTCCAACCTGGAAACTGTACGAAAATCCATACTATACTTCTCCTCAAAACCACCATCACAATCAAGAAAATAATCAAGAAACTAACAAACAAGAACAAGAATTAGATCAAAAGAAGCAACTTCATCTTCTTCGTTTACCAGTTTCTACTCGCAAGATTACTGCATCTTTCTGGGATCTTACCTTCATCAGACCATTCATGGATTCTGAGCTCGATGCTGCTAAATCTCAAATCATGGAGCTCAAAGCGCAACTCGAGTATGAACGTAAAGCGCGTAAAAAAGCAGAATCTTTGAACAAAAAGCTTGCAAAAGATGTTTTAGGAGAGAGAAAAGAAAGAGAAGCGTTAAAGAAAGTATGTGAAGAACTTGCAAATGATTTAACATCCAGTAAATCAGATATCAATAGATTGAAGATGGAAATGGAAGAAGAGAGAAAGATGTTACGTGTGGCTGAAGTATTGAGGGAAGAAAGAGTGCAAATGAAGCTTAGTGAAGCTAAAATCATTTTAGAAGAAAAGATTTTGGAATTGGAAATTACCAAAATGACCCATAAGAAAGATGATCAAGAACAAGAAAAGCACGACAACCGCAATGTCATAACTGGGAATTCACTGAGATTGCAAAGTAGATCAAAGTCGTTAGAGCCCGAAAACCCGCACATAAAGCGTGGAATTCGCGGGTTTGTTGAGTTTCCACGGGTCGTTAGAGCGATCGGGTCGAGAAGCAGACATTTGGGTACAAAACTGGAGTGTCAAAAGGCTCAACTCATGATATTATTGAAACAGAAGACACAAATCCAGTCAAACAATCTCATCATGAGTTAAGTTGATCATGATCATTTGCATACAATATGGTAACTATTAATTCTATTTTATAACTAAACGTTGATTGTGGTGATTAAGTAATAATCTTGAGATTTTAGTAAAAAGGTGTGATATTTTTTTGTTTGTGTTATGTTCAGCAATTTGAAAGTATTTGTGATATTGATGGAGTGTTATTGTATGTAAATTAGCTAGATTCTTTTATAATGGTGGTAATGATTCAAGGACATCACCACATGGTTCAATTCGCTTTTACGTACCTCAATTTGATGGTGGCCTATTGTCTTCACACCATTTTCAGCATTGTACATAAATTAATTTGATTCTATTATATAGGGTGTCGCTTGTTAGTATACACATTGATCTTCAAAATTTTTTGGAGTAGAGAATTATGTTAATTGTATAAACACATTGGTTAGTGTTTTATTAGACACAAATTAAGGAGATCTTATAATCGATTGTATAAGCTTTTCTTTTTTCTGGACAATGCATATACGGAAATTTTCCAAAATTTTAATTTTACCAAACATATATTTAAAATACTTATTTGATTTTTTTTAACTTCCTAAAATGTTTATTTTAGTACAGGCGTCGCCCGTAAATTTGTTGAATGCCCATTTACAGGCACACATGTAAATCACTACAACAAACATGTGTTTTGTCGACAACCAGGCGGACACTTTTTCCGACAACAAGTTGTCGGCAAAGGTTTTCCCGACAAGGGGTTGTCGGCAAAAGTGTCATCGGTTAAGTGTTAACGGGACAAGTCAGGGGAGTTGTCGGGATAGTTGTTGTCGGTATATGTATCACCAATCCCGACAAC
>WOUH02000039.1:1044930-1055417 GCA_009936405.2 Stevia rebaudiana
TAATTTGAAAATAAGCAAGAATGAGTGAGTACTCAAAGAAAATGAGATAGATTTGAGAGTAAGTGGAAAAGATGAAAATAACAAATCTGCTACAGTATGTGAACATAATTCGATATGCATAACATCTAGGCAATGTCTAACATCCAAATGCTTCCAATAAGGTAAATCACAAAAAATTGACTTTTTTTTTCCAAGTTGCCCCTTTTTCAGCATGAGTTCTTTTTCCCAACACAACATTAAGCTCTTCAACTCTTGAAAACGCATCAAATCGTTTAGGACAAGGTCGGTGTTCGGTATTTCCGTCAAACTCATCTTTTTTCTTTCGATAATTGTGACCGGTCGGAAGGAATCTTCGATGTCCCATGTACACAGTTTTTTTGCAATATTTTAACCAAATCCAATCTGTTTCATCTTCGCAAACACCACATGCTTTTTTACCTTTCGTGCTATATCCTGACAAATTACCGTATGCTGGAAAGTCACTTATAGTGCAAAAAATCATAGCCCGCATTTTAAAATATTCTTTCTTATAAGCATCATACACGTCTACACCTTCATTCCATAGAATTTTTAGGTCATCAATCAAAGGGGCCAAATATACATCAATATCATTTCCAGGTTGCTTTGGACCTTGAATCAATAAAGACATCATAATGTATTTTCGTTTCATGCACAACCATGGCGGAAGATTATAGATGCATAGAAGAACCGGCCACGACTACTTATGTTTCCAAAAGGATTGATTCCGTCTGAACTAAGTCCAAACCGTATATTTCTAACCTCTTTACCAAAATCTTGAAATTTGTTATCAATATTTCTCTATTGGGATGAATCTGCCACATGTCTTGATATTCCATCATTTACACGAACATCTCCGTGCCAACGTAATAATTCAGCTTCTTTTTCGTTTGCAAATAATCTTTTTAGCCTCGGTATAATGGGGAAATACCACAACACTTTTGCCGGTCGTCCATTTTTCGTCACATTGTCATCAAGATCATCGGTTTCTATCTTACGCTTGTATCTCGATGCACCACAAATAAGACAAAAATGATGCTTATCAAACTTGTTTCTATACAACATACAATCATTCGGACATGCATGTATTCTTTCTACTTCCAATCCCATGGGACACATTAACTTTTTTGCCTCATATTTCGATATTGGTAACTCATTACCTTCTGGAAGCATGTCATGCAAAACCACTAAAAGGTTTGTGAAATTTTTGTCACTCCATCCATAATTAGACTTCAAGTTAAACAATTTCAACACAGCACTAAGTTTTGAAAACTTTTCACAGTCGGTATACAATGGTTTTTCTGCATCATTAAATAAATGTTGTAATTTTATATGCTCATCGTCGGCAATATTAGTCTCTAAATCATGTAACATTTCATTAAAGTTGTCATTGGGGTCAACTGACTAGTCATTTTCATCATCAATATACGAATTGGTGTTTTCAATATTATCACTTGGTAAATTGAATGACGACGTGCTATGGTCAATAAGTCTTTCTCCATGCATATACCAATAAGTGTATCTGGCCATAAAACCTTGTTTCAACAAATGAAACTCTATATCGCTAATATCATCAAATCTTTTAAAATTTTTACAAATTACACAAGGAAAACAAATCGATCCACTTCCTTTTTTCACCCTATCAACTTCGGCAACCTTTAGAAAATATTGAACGCCCTTTGTATACATTGATGTATTACGTGCAATATGGTACATACAAATACTACGATCCATTACTGGTATAGATTCCATTTTTTGAGACATTTATTTTGGTCGTATAAGACGGTTTTTGGACTAGTGCATCTGAAAATTAAAACAAACAAAATGTATAATATAAACATATATATACGAGGGAACCAATGTTGTTTAATGTGGTGGATCCTAACCCACCTTTTGAATATTCTATCTCATATGTATATATGTTAGCGATTTATCATTTAAGAAAAAATCGGCAGCATTTCCCCTTAACTCCCCAAGTATGCAAATAAACCGCAAATTCGAAGGAGTAAGGAGAATTATCTACCGATTTTGTCTTTAATGTCAACTCGTTAACATATACACATCCTAAATGAGATATATAGAATATTCAAAAGGTAGTCCTAATTGGGGACGATCCAAATTTTATCTCTATAAGATAAATTCCGGACGGGTATATACTCTAAGGGTTATATTAAAGGAATATTTGCAAACAAAAGACATATAAACAATATAGATATATAAATTATGAGCTGCTAAATCTAAATTATGAGACTATAACATAAAGTTATCATTAAATTAAATATAACAAAAATATATAACGTAAATAACTTGCACTAACCTTGATTTTTATTGTTGAAGATTAGACAATCAAGAATAACTTTAAGTTGACTAGTTAGAACATAAGAGACCTATGAGGTTGAAGATAATCTAACAACTAATTAGTTTGAGAAATTTGGAATTTAAAAACAATCAAACAATAAAAATAAATATAACAAAATGTCTAACATAAACAATTTAGTAACCTTAATTTACATTCCTTTTGAATTTGATTTAGAGCTTAAGAAGCAAAATGATTTTGAGTGAGAGAGTTTTTGAGTGTGTGGAAGAAGAAGATGAAGAAATGGAGAGAATATTAATCTGATCGATGAAATTGAAATATTATTGTTGGAGAATTTTGAGGCGGTCCTCATATCTACAAAAAAGTTAATTTGAAATGAAGCGGTGGAAACAAACCGCCTTAAAAATAAGATTAGAAGCAGTGAAGATAATGACCGCCTCATAACACCAAATAAATTCGTTGGCTCCTTGAAAAGCGGTTAAAGTATAATGACCGCCTCAAAGGAAATTGTGACCGCCTAAAAAATTTATTTCTGTACTAGTGACAATACTTGAGCGTGCGTTTTGCTTATGTGGCTATTTCGTCATAACTCTTTGAGAGTGCGTTTCGAGAGTTTATTCTTGTGTAATTAAAAAGGTTGATAAGAGATATAATTCTATATATATATTTCGTCATTTACATTTAATTGTTATTATTAATTTTATTTTTACTCTTCACTTATGAAACATGAGAAATTTAAAAGGTTATTTGGTAAAATCAAATAATAAAAATCTAAGATAGAAAAGTTGAATTATAGAATGGGCTATGATTAATATGCGGTACGTAGCTAGTGGAGTTGGGTGTGGTGCGTTAGTTGTCTAACAGAAATCTAATTATATTCAATTGGAAGAGAACATTTTTCATATGTATCAATATGTGGCCAATACGCGATAGCAAAGTAAGTGAGAAGATAGCTTTTTATTATTATTTTTTAATTTTTTAATGAAAACCCATATATCCACCGAGATTACTTTAAATGTATACAAATATATGTTCATAATAATCGTAGCAAATAGAGGGAAAACAGTAATAAGAAATATACAAAATAATCTTTTAATGAATAGCCATATATATATCCACTAAACATACTATTAGCTCGATACAATTTATTTATAATAAGAGTTATACCCTTAATTACATAATTCTAACACCTTCATACCATCAAGCTATACTGAGACTTGACCTGATACATCATGAAACATAGTTATTAAAAGAAGAAAAAGAATAAGAAAAACAATGATCGAGACATTGTCTTGTTTTTCATCTTCTTTTTTCAAAATTTTGATCTTGAATTATGTTCAAATAAAGTATTGCCGTTGGTTGAAGGAGATACGCTAAAAGATTAGTCTTATATATATGAATTTCAATTGGAAAAAGGTCGTGGACTTTTCATACAACTTTTCGTACTAGCTTTTTTGGTGAAATCGAACCCCGGCCACCTCATTAAATCAACCATTAATCATTATAAAACCAGTGTTTTTATAACCATATAATACGACCAGACTAAATATCATAACCATATCCGACAAGAATTAAAATATGTGTTTCGGTTTCAATTTTTCTTTTCGAAATACAATTTAATGATATAATACTTATTTAACCTTTATATTTTTTATGATTGATACTCTATATATTAGTTATATTTATAATTCGGTATCTATTTATTTGTGTTTATCTAAATTATAATTTACGTAATCCAATTTTTGAAATTAGTCCAAGCAATTTAAATAGTGAATTGGTACTTGGTAGGGCTGTCAGTTCCATATACATATAACCGGTCAAGCTATAAAAACATCATTAAAAACACACGTACATCAGACAGAGTCTTTTCATGCTAAAGTAGTATCAAACTACTTGACCATGTAATGCCTATTATTATTAATGTATATATGTACATGTACATTGGCAACATAATATTACATGACATGCATGGACGAGATGGTAACACCCCACAAATCCATATACGTATACATATATGTTCATTCCTTGTCTATATGATGTGTGTAGAATGTCTTTTCCCTTTTCTTTTTCCACCATATGCTACCTACCCATCAATCACCTTACATTTGGTCAATTCATGCAACACACTTAACCCCTATTTTCGCATTTCTTCTGGTTTATATTATGTGACTTATTATCATAATTTCTACTTAAGTATAATCTTATACATACTCACAAGTGACATAATCCATCCGGGGACGAAGAAGATGATGATGATCGCGCAAAGTTCCACAGATCTATCTCACTTGCGTACACTACTTGGTTCGGTCTAACGATTGTGGTTGAATCACATAGGTGAGATGGTTCATGCTCATTATGGTCAAGTGGGAAACAGAAGTCCTCATTAGGTTCGCCATAGCAAGAGTATAAAGACGGCTTTGTAGAGTCGATTTGACCGTTTAGTTGAGTGGTCATAAGCCCTTCAAGATCTGCCCAATTATCAAGACGTACGCGTGAGTCATGGTCATTACCATATGGCTTGAAAGTTAACCCTTGATCAAAGTTGGTTGAGCCTGAGCTGTGGTGTGATAAGGTTTCGGTGGGACTTTCGAGCCTTGGAAGATGGTAAAATCTCTCATTAATTGGGTTTATGACCGGCTGCATACCGTTGTGGTTTGTTGTTAACGACTCAAATTCTTGTTTGCATGACTTACTATTACTCATGTACATGATTAAATGATCAAGAACACCATCTTTGTTTAAGGTTTGTAATTGTGCTCTTGAATCCGATAGTGATCTTTGGGGGCTTTGATGATCAAGCGCTTTATGGTAGTTTTTCTTCTTGAAAACACGACATACCACCCACCCGTCTTCTTGAGTTGAATCACACAAGTTTGATCCCTGAATTAAAAAAATCACTTTATCAATAAAGTTTGTTTTTTTGGTAATGCTTCATAATCAAGACTTCATGGATGAATAGTACTAGGTACTCACCATAGACATAAATAATTTAAAGTGAAGACCAAAAAGAAAGTTTCTTAAATTAATGAAAGGGTTTATATATGTTATCTTGTTTTGATTACGAGTTACAGTCAAAACATAAAAGTTGTAAACTTTATTCCTAGAAAATCGGACGTGTTTGATTTTCGAGTAATATCCAGCCAAACATTAATAACGAATGTTTCTTATTTTTTTAATAGCTAAACTTGTATTTTCTAGGATAAAATCATTCCAACCTACCCTATGGAGGACTCCAACCCACCACTATTTGGCAAAAAGTATACAATTCTACCACAAGAATGTCTTTTTAGTAGCAATAACTTAACAAATTAAATGTTTTTAATAATATACATAGATTTCATGTTCAAGCAAACTTTACAACATGAATTCTTGTTTTTTGGGGCAAATAACTCCTACACCTTTTCTTTTATTTATTTTTTTTTTTTTTTAGAACAGCAGTTGGTACAACGGCCTATGACCGTTGCACTCAGAGGTGTAAGGACCGAAATCGAAACCCCGCCTCTAACACCTTGAGGTGTTTTTCGTCAGCATTGGGGCACCCCCATGCTAACCTGAGGTACTCCTACACCTTTTCTTATTATAATGTTTAAATTAATTATGCTGCCCTCTTGATTTGTAACTTTGATTAGTAACTTGAAAACTAAAGAAAACTTACACAGCCATCTTGGTTGGTTATCTCATCAAGCCTATATTCATGCATTATCCAATCAGATTTCTGGCCATGAGGTGCTCTCCCTTGGTAGAACACAAGTGTCTTCCTCATACCAATTCGCGTAACACTACTGTGGATGACCTTATCGCGCCCAGTAGCTTTCCAAAAACCAGCAGCAGTCGCTCGATTTGTTCTGGTTCCGGTAGGATACTTCTTATCTTTATGACTAAAGAAGTACCAATCATTTTGGGGAGTTGATCCTATCTTGCACTTCTCTGTGAATTGAAAACCCAAAATGAAAATTTATCTAATGAAAATCTTTTTTAACTATGGAACACATAGATCTAAAACAAAGTATACATTTTTATACCTTGTATATCCCAAGGTTCAAGCTTGTTAAGATCAACTTCGCGTATAACATCTAGATCGATCTTTTCGTACGCGACTTTCTTCCACAAGTAGTAGTGTAGAAGCTCTTCTTCTGTGGGGTGAAACCGAAATCCGGGTGGCACTTTAGAGTGACCATTAACGTTCACAGACAAACTCATTTCCTGTTCGGATATTACAAGAGAGAAAAAAAGAGAATGATAACAAAAAAGATAGGCGAGGTGTACAAAAGTAGTTGCAAGGACATGGGTATTTATATGGGACGATGAGTGAGATGGGTCCAAACTAACTCACGCATGTAAGCTTTTAGTGTATGTAAGGTATTAACAACCCATTGTCCCTAATGACATACACAAAAATAATTGTGTAGGAAAATTACACTTTGACTTTAAGGAGTGTGTAGGGTGGGCGAGCTCACAGTTTCGTTGTTCTAGAGGGAGTCCAAAAATATTTTATTTCATTTTTATACCCTTAGGTCGATTAACATGCATTAAAATTTTATAAACTTATCAGTAGTAAATAGTAATTGCATGTCTTAGGGTTTACGTGGGATGAGGGGATGGAATGAACGGAATGAAATGAACAAATGAAGAAACATAAATTGTCTTGTTTTGTTACCAATGACAATGAAATGAATTATTACTTAGTTTAGTAGAAAAAAACAAAAAGATGATGGAATGAAATACTCTTCAAGGGTTGTTCATGGTTCCGGTCATTGTTTGGATACGGGCCGGATCGTAGGTTGGGTTATCGTTAACGTTTTGGGTCGATTCCTGGTTTGGGTCATGGGTCCTATGTAGTGTCATGCCATGATTCAGGCTATGGGTGTCAATTCATAGGTCGGTTGTGGGTTGGGTGATGATTTGAGTCGTGGATCGGTTCACGTGTTGGGTCATAATTTAGTCATGGGCCTGGACATGGTTTGGATTATGGCTTGGGTCATGACTCGAGTCATAGTTTGGGTCACAGGTTTGAGTCTTGGGCTGGGTCATGGGTTAAAGTCTGCTTTTGGGTTATGGATTCGAGTCATGGGCTGTGTCATAGGTTCGTGCTAGCATGGATCAAGTCATGGGTTCAAGGCATGTGTCGAGTCATGAGTTTGATTCATGGTTCGAGTCATGGGTTCGATTCATGGATTGAGTAATAGGTCAGAGTCATGTGTCTGATAAGTGGTTGGGACAATTCTTCAAGGAAAGGAATCAAATAAAACACTACTCCTACCCCTAAGGAATGAAATTCATTTAAAGAGAATAAATCACACTTCTTACGTAATTGTATATTACATTCGTATGTGTAACAAAATATGTTGTTTCATTCCAATATAATGTGTCATTTCATTCTAACTTCATTAATGCATACCAAATAAGTTAATTTAAGTTTTTACTAGTTGTATTTCAAAGGTTAGTTTTTACTAGTTACCGAGTATTTCGAAATCTCAAAAAAGCCTTAGAAAATTTATATATTATAATTATTGACTAAAGATCAAACATAATAAATAGAAGGTTTGCTAAAATTATGGAAAAACTGATCTATATAGAATTTAGGTGTGATAATTCTAAAAAGTGAGTTTGATCATTCGATGCGCCCCGGTTTATGAATGTAAGTGATTGTGTTATGTAGGTGTCAATTAGAAAAGACATGTGGGTTAGACTAAATATAATATACATACTAAAAAGGGAAAAAAGGGAAAAAACTGTAAAAAGTATAAAAAGTCATATTAAAAGCGTAAAACGTCGGGTTAAACGAACTTCGATTGATCTCATTCCGGTTGTGTTAAAACCGTCTCGTCGAACCCTAAATAAACCTATTTTGATTTAGATTTTAGGTGTTTAGATTTGTACTTTTAAGGTTATATTACAACTTAGCCTATTTTGTTTAGCTTTTAGGGTTTAGTTTTGGGGTTTAGCTTTTGAATTTAGAGGTTTAGGGCTTAGCATTAGAGTTTAGAATTAAGGTTTAGCTTTAGGTTTTAGCTTTTAGGACTTTAGATTAGCTTTTAGGGGTTTAAATAAAAGTTTTTAAGGTTATATTTCAATTTATCCTATTTTGTTTAGCTTTTTGGGATTAGTTTTGGGGTTTGGCTTTATGTTTAGGGGTTAGCTTTAGGATTTAGAGGTTTAGGGCGTAGTGTTAGGGTTTAGCATTAGGTTTTAGCTTTAGGGTTTAGCTTTAGGATTTAGAGGCTTAGGGCGTAGCGTTAGGGTTTAGCATTAGGTTTTAGCTTTAGGGTTTAGCTTTAGGGTTTAGATTTAAGGGTTTAGGTTAGTTTTTAGGGCTTAGCCTTATAATGTAACTTTAGGGTTTAGACTTAAGGTTTAGGATTCAGAGTTTAGGGTTTATGTTTTAGGGTTTAGCTTTAGGGTTTATGTTTTAAGGTTTTTAGTAAGGGCTCGACGAAATGGTTCTAATGCCGCCGTAATGAGGTCAATCCGAGGAGTTCGTTTGACCGGACTTTTTACACTTTTTACCCGACTTTTTAGACTTTCTACACTTTTTGTCCTTTTTAGAATAAACTCATCCTATATATATATATATATATATATATCTTATTATTATGACCCTCATGATTATTTATCTAATAATAATAGATCAATGACTAAAATGTCCTACCAGATAGATAATTATATGATGAACATAATTACTCTTATTATCCTAATTAGCTAGGGTTCCCCCTTAAGTGTATAAATTACATATAATAGGCAATAAAATGAGGCTAATGAATAATTACAATATAATCACCAATATCGAAATCCTCTAAACTCTAAGGATTTCATGAGTCTCCGCCTCTCATCATATTAATCATCCAACCTAAACGGGAACTCGATCATATATGCTGTCAGGAATCATGTCTGGATTAAACATATTAATAGGGATCATATGATCTTAAATATTTTATGATTTTATTCATTTTTCTGTTTTAATATATTAGGAATCAATCAAGAAGGTGCCCTCACTTGGTGGGGAATTACCCAACTTGAATGTGAGTTAGTAAAAATAGGAGGGTGAGCTGATGAATCGTAATTGGTAAAAGGTGTGATAATATATTATGATTAGTTGGGAAAAAATATAGAATTTGATTAATGGATGAGGTGGCGTGGCCCTAGATATGGTGTGACCCAAAACGCCCAAGCCATGGGGTGCGGGGCGGTGAGGTGCGTGAATGAGTGTGGGTCACGCCCACTCCACACGCATACCACATAGCCTTGTTGCTTAATTATGAGTCCAATAAACAGGGCCGGTCCTGAAAACTTGAAAAGATTTGTGGGCCCAGAACGAGAGAGAAAAAATGGGCCCCTAACTCAAATAGATTTTTATATAGAAAAACTTTTACAGATAAAATATATATACATTTTTTATAATTTATGGGCCCCTTGAATTCATGGGCCTTGTACGGTCGCCCACCTTCTCCATCCTTCCGGACCGGTCCTGCCAATAAATATAGTTAAAGATGAACTCTTTTCCCTTTCTTGTGTGTCATTGTTTTTCAAGGACCAAGTACGAATTGATCACTTGATCAGCTGTGTACCACCTTTGAAGCATATGGCTGATAAGATTCTCTGCAACAACATTAGTGTCAATCATTCCCGCTTGGAAGTCTAGCTAGCATCTTAAATCAGTTTTTTTACTCCAACAGACTTATTTTATCCTCATCACTACGATACTTATCATTATAACATACAACTAAATCAATACCTATAATAAATAACTAGAATACTTATCATTCTCGCATACAACTAATTTAATACCTATAATGAATATTTACTGTGTGAGATGAAAAATAAAAATAAAAAAAGACGTGGACACAAGAAGTGCGACCCTTCTCATTTCAGGACTTTACGCATACACCTGAGGGCCTAAATGTATCGTATAAGTAAGCAATCGAATATTGAAGTAGTTAATTAGAATATAAAGATAATTAATTAGTTGATTTAATTGTAATTATCTATCTTATGGTTATATTTGTACTTATAGACATGTAAACCTGTATGTCACGTCTCACAATTTTGTGAGTTTTAAATTTTTTAAAGAGTAAATTGTAATTTTGTCAACGTGGTTTGAACATTTTTATAACACAGTTTTTTCTCATGTGTGTTCCTGACATTTCAATATTTT
>WOUH02000039.1:1055517-1074702 GCA_009936405.2 Stevia rebaudiana
GTGAATGAATAAGTCTTCCGCTATTAATCTCTGAATGATCATGTGTTCTTGTGTAAATCCAAATGTGACTGGATCCTAGGGATTTAGGGTGTCACAATTTGATACAAACTTGACGCATTTAAGATGAATTCTTTTATTTTTTTGCATATTAGTACTTGAAAATGACATGTTTTACAACCAAAAATACAAACATGTCTAAAATAATTGTTTAAACTATAAAGCATGTAGATTTTTTGTTTTTTCTTTTAAACTATAACCTTTGCAATCACATTTAAACTTATTTTGTAAAGATGTAATAGCCTTATGACAAATTGTTTTCAAGGTTTAAAAGGCGCTAGTCAAGCGGATTGGATTTTATATATAATAATTCAAAATATTATATGTATATCAGTGTATATATACAAAGTTTATATAAAATTTATAAAAATAACTATATTCCTACAAATACTCTAAACATTTTGACAAGTTTTAATGGATTTTGGCAAATTTTGACCAATTTTGACTGACTTTTTGGGGTGGGTTTTGGCCGATTTTTGGACGCCTAGACCTCGTCTACAGCCGCCTAGACCCACTTACCGCCTAGACAGCCGCCTAGACCAAAAGCAAGGCGTCTGGCCACTGCTTAGGCCGATTTTTACAACAATGATTGTTTGTTGGTGATCAACCCATGTTACCCAACCTACCCGACTCACTCATAATGACATCTATAGCTCATACCCGTTGCTCGTGATTGTTGCCCCATTCAGTAGCAAACTTGATAGATCTACACTTGTCATCCATCCTAACAGGCCAGTAATGTACGCCTGGCATCAACCCTCTCGTGAAGAAGTCATAGTAATGGGGAGTCACCATTAAGGTAACCGAGTCACATGCAAGAATGTATTTCTCGCTCACCGACCATGCGGATCCCTCTATATAAATCTTGAATCTGCAATAATATATGTGAACATATTCACTTGTTTTAGAACAAAATAATTAATCCAAAAACATTAATTCTTGCCTGTGAGTGCATTGGTCAGCCAAGTGTGAGTCCTTAAAACCTTGATGTGATTCGCGAACCCAGTCCTGGATGGTACATAGAAAGTAGAGGGTCTAAGATTACGCTACTTCGCGTAACAATAGGTAATTTTCTAAGAGTTGGCAGACTCTTATTCTAAACTAAAAAATGTCACAATAGCGGTTTGTGGACTAATATAAAATCAAATTCACAATGCTTCTATTGGAGATCATGGTTCGGGTAAGGGGGATTTTAATACTAACTTGGTGATACTAACATATTAACTACTAACCATTTGCCGTTAAAAACACTGTAACGAGTCAATTATAGATTGGAACTGGGTAAAAATTGACACCTCTAAATTATTAAGATGTTGATAGTTAAAAACCTGTATATAGAGACGCGCGTTCCAATCTAGCGTGTTCGAAACATTGCATTGAAGAAGATCCTTCCTATGTTCGGCAACCCATGGATTTCCTTTCCAGTAGGCATATAGCTCTCTGTCTTTCCACTCCATCCTTTTGTTGCCTTCATCAAGATCCTTCAACAATAAATCCCATGGTTTAATGTTAATTTCCGCCCTGCAACAAATATTCCAGATCAATGTTTGGAACTTTTAATTAGGACCGGGTTCGTTGGTCTAAGATTATAGAGTTTGGTCTCGGTTTTGGATCTTGGAATGTGTAACCCAACTTTTATTTTTTATTAATGTTTTGTTTTTGGAATGCAAATTGACGTATACATCTCTTCTCTAGCTAATTAACCATTTCAATTAACGGCACATGTGATTATCACATTTTTTCAAATTATTATTTTGTATTAGATAACTTATATGTTTAAATTCAAATTTCGATTTATTATTAATCTGTTAGATTTATTATCCGTATTAATATACAAGACTTAATGTATTAAATACCATAAACAACATTATATTTAAGCTTAATAATGGTTTTAAAATAAATTTCACATAATAAAAATTTTAAAATAATACATTTTTATTTCAGTGTAACAATGTTTTATTGTTGTATATAATATAAATATTTCATTTATGTAAAAGAAAAAAACTAGAAAAACCATCATACTAAATTTTGTAAATATTATAAAATTATAATTTTTTATTATATAATATCGTGTAATACAAAAGTTAATAACCTAGTATATTATATTCATACATATCATATGAGATTAAATGAATTTTAAGACAAACTTAAGGAATAAAAATTTGAGAAAATCACCCAAATAGACATTTAATCAGCAAAAATCTTCAAAATAGACATGTTTTTTAGCATTTATCTTTAGGTCGAAGATTTGAAGGTTAAGCCGGCAAGTTGAAAGATAAACAGATAAAATAACCCTTAAAGTTGTCGGCTAGAGGATGTCGGCTAAACTCTTAGAGGTAAGTGTGCATTTCTATTAGTTGTTAACTAGAGATTAAGGCCAGAAAAACATATCTACTTTAAAGAATTTTCTTGATTAACGTCTATTTTAGTGATTTTTCTTTTAAAAAAATTAATTTAAAGTGCTGAAGTCTGTTGGCCCCACCTATCAACTCAACCTGGACGATTTGTATGATGTTTCATGTGGTT
This sequence comes from Stevia rebaudiana, assembly GCA_009936405.2. Lineage (NCBI taxonomy): Eukaryota > Viridiplantae > Streptophyta > Magnoliopsida > Asterales > Asteraceae > Stevia > Stevia rebaudiana. Next base: position 1,058,101 of record WOUH02000039.1, read on the forward strand.
TGTGGACCATCAATACCACCCCTATTTACCTAACTACCTTTCTAGTACAATGTTGCAAGATTTTTTACAAGAAAAATCTTTTACGTCGTTACGTCTATCATTTCTTTAAACAATCAGATTTTTGGGTGTATCATGTATTTAATCTTGTATGTTCAACTTCCACACACTATTTTCCATAACATGTTTCACGTTATATAAAATCATATTTTTAAAATGCACATCTAACTTAATCCCTAAAAAATCATACAACACAAGTATAAATTAGTACACTTACCAACCCCAGAAGGACCAATCCGGGAAAACAATATCTAACGTGTCATCATCACCACAATAACGAAACAATGGCGGTGGAGCAACCGTTGAATTCGCCTGATCGTATTCTTTCTTTGGAACGAGAGAGAAATCAAAGCATTCAAACATAAGTTCCAAATCAGGCACCTGCCCCGGGTACCTTCTTAGCAATTGTAACAATCCCCAAATAGTGAAAACATCTCTTGATTGAACAGATTTCTTATAATGTTCAACATAGGCGGTTCCGTTTAGAATCACCAATCGAAAATTAGCCAATCGTTTAGCCCTCTCAATCATTTCTTCAGTTATTCCGGTTTTACTCCATGGCTTTAGATCTTCATGAATCCAGCCGAAGAAATCTAGACACATTTGTTGTGGTATTGATGTTTATTGTTTAATGTCCGGATTATGCATTTTGAAATATTTTGGGTAGTATTTATTTGGGCATGTTAGAGTGCTATTGACCATAGAACAATTAAGTTGGATTTCGATCTTCTTGTGGTTTGTGGTAGCATCGATTAAGCTTTCAGAGTTTCGAGCTGATGACTGGCAAACACAAACAATCAAAACAAGTGTTGGGATTCAATTATTCGATTCTTTACAAATCTTAGAAGGTCTACTCACCTAGTTTTGAAAAAAATATTGAGTTGAACTATTAACTACGGTAAACAAACATGGTGTGACAAAAATTTGAGTTGAACTATTAACTACGGTAAACAAACACTAATCGGGTTTGACAAAAATTTTGAGTTGAACTATTAAAACCGGGTTTGACAAAAATTTTGAGTTGAACTATTAAAACCGGTTTTCATGGTTTACCAATTTTAGAATAAAACAACATATTTTTTGTATATAACTTACATTTTGTATTAAGTTAGAATAGATGATAAGGGTTGCTCGTGAGTGTAATATATACATAGCTTTTTGTTTCTAAAATGAAGAAACAAATAATAAAATTTTTAACTAATTGTTAAGACTTAAGAGCAAACTCACAGTTTAAGTCTCCTTAAATCTACATCACTTGTTCAGGACAACACTGGAACCTACAACCACTTGAGAAGGAGACACCACATGTCATTAGTACAAATTCATTTTTTTAAGTCGGTTAAAATGGATTAAACTGTCTTAAAAAATGCTTTCTTTTTTTGAGGCGGTTCTTTTACCCGCCATATAAAATGCATATTATGAAAAAACCATTTTTTGATACCACATCTTTTAAGACGGTTAAATCCATCATAACCGTCTTAAAAAATGAATTTGTACCACTTTGTGAAATTTTTAAACGACCGATTCATTTTTAACAGTCAGCCACTTCCATGTTTCAAATCATTATTTGTGATAAATTTAATTTGGTATCTTGGTCGTCAAATTATAGACCAGTTGAATATTTTATATTTTATTAAAATCACAAAGATTAATAAGGTACTGTTTTTTTATTAATATCTCGGCTTGGTTCGCTTTACTTGACGCTTTTAAACAGTAAGTTGAATCGTATTACACCTAATTAAGTCTTAATGTGACTGAATCCACCGATTTAACTTCGTTATCTCAACATGTTTGATGCCCAAATTTCAACATTTTACTAATATCAAACATAAATTAAAACAAGAAGAAGAAATGATCAGAGTATTACCGAGACAATGAAGTCAAGCAATCGAGTGGAAACGAACAATCAGATGATCATGCAAACAGCAAGAAAACGTTTTCGAACACATGATCTAACAAATGCATTATTGTAGCCGATCGATAATGGTTGACAAATGTTTTCTGAAAAATGTCTATAAATTCCTCTAAAGCCTGATCTCAGGATCCAATTGATGCTCCTTTGATCGTTCCTCCATTGTTGCTGCATCATCTTCTTTTTCAATTTTGGTTTGAAACAACAAAAATAATTTGCATCTGCAAAAGCAAAATGCGTTTCATTAAGTTGTTGCTGTAATATACAGAGAGATTAAATAGTAACAGGAAATGTATTTAATATGATGTATTCATGCGTCATGGACATGAGAATGAAGAAACCCAAAGAAGACACTCAAGGTGTCAAAAATAGAAAAAAAGATAAAAGAAAAAGACCCTCTCCATACCCTTTTTCAGAAACTTTAGATACAAATTTTATATAATTCACTTTTTACACGTAATTTTATTTTTAGAATGTCAAAGACACACGTTCATCTAAGTTATCCGTGTATAACTTGAACCATGACCCTCTAGGATAGATGATAAACACCTTATAAGAGATCATCCGAACATTAGCGTAACCAAGTATGTTAACTAGTTGAAAATGGTGCTTAATATGGGTAGATTCCACCGCTTCAAAAATATGAACCTTTAAACTCCACAGCTACAAAAATACGATGCTAATACAAGGTGATATGGGTAATGGGTGAATTCCACTGCTCCAAAAATTACTGATATAGCTTGACGCAGTTTAAATGAACACCAAGTGAATGCAGTTTAAATGGACACCATTTTCATCCAAAATTATGTCAACCCAACACACACACAATAAAGTTTACTAAATAAAGAGAATAAAAAATGAAGAATTTAGGGTTTTTTGGAGCATAAAAAATTGGAGATGATGGTTAACCGGTACCTATTGGAAGATGATGGCAACCCCAACTCAGTTGGTGTGGCGTGAGAGGCCCAAATCCGGAGAGGTGGAGCAGTGATGATGGCATGTTGCCAGCTTGACTGGTATGGTCGATGGTCGATCAATGTTTCTCTTTTTGTTCATTGTTATTCACGATTAAAAAACAAAAGAGTAGGATGGACTTTTTTGCACTACGACTCATGCCCCCCATCTTTAAACTGGCCAATTAGGCGCATTATCTGGTATTTAATTAGCTAGCCCATTAACAGTGTAACACATTGTATTTAAGTACTTAGCTCGTAACTCTCGGTCCCTTTTTCACTCGGGTTTCTTTGCCAACCCGGTTTTTTAATATATGTGAAAAATATTAGCAGGACAAAGATAATATATGTAAAAAATTTTGAGGAGAGTTAAAATCAATACATATAAAATAATTTAAACTAATGGATGAAAAATGTACATTACTGCCAAAAAAAGACATAAGCTGTCCCTCCCGGACCTATAGAAGCTCCGCCCAAGGTCATGCTCAATGCTTATGTAGTTATGTTACAAACTTGCATTACTTGGATTATATGGAGCAAATAGGCTAATCTAAGACATGGGCCCTGTTGTGTTTGATTTTCTAACAATGGGGCAACAACAAAGTTTGGTAGAACCGGCTTGAAGTCGTAAAACCAAAAGACCACACACCGGGTTTTGGCCCAATGTTTTATGTTAATGGGTTGCTAAGTTTAATTATTGAATTGTGTATGTAAGTATGCTTTATTAAAGCAATACCGACTTTGAAGGCCCAGAGACACCGATTGACAACCAAAATTGCAATAAACAGTTGGAACTTGGAATATTTGAGGCTGTGATATACGAACAGGAGACCAATTTGTGTTTCATGTAAACTCATTTGTTATTCATAATAAATTTCTTACCTGCAATTTTTTAAATAGATTCTTGGACTCAACCTTAACTCCTCCGACTTAAATAAACTCCAAAAAATAAACATATCCAATATGTTGGAACAATAACCGGGTAAGAACACGAATGAAAGACAATCTTCCAAACTCTATATTAATAAACTTGTAAAAGAACTAAACATAAACAACTTGGAATGTTCTCGAAAAAAAAAAAGAAAAAACTAGACTCTTTACCCATAAAGCCTTAATGAAACAAATTCGGACACAAATTCATTCTACATTCCGCCGACCCAAGGAAATAAAATAATAAGGATGAACTAAACTTTGAATAAACCAACGAATTAAAAGCTAGATAAAAACAAAATATCTAACCGAAGCAATAAGCAATGAATTATGACTATCACAATACTACACCACAAGGGCGGCTCGATAGACTTAGGGGGTGTTTGATTTGTCTGACTGAGTATGATCTGACTGAGTCAGAAGCTGACCCAGTTAGAAGTTCTGACTGGATCTGCATCTGACTGACTGAAACTTGGCTGTTTGATTCTGTATCTGACTGACTCTGCTGAATGATAAAAAAAACCATAAATTGTATTTTGTGTTCAATAAAAATAGTCAAATTTTCAACAAAAACTTGCTTCTCTTGTCTCACATTAATGTGGGATAGGAAAATTTATGAGTTTATATGTGGATATTTGGTGAACAATATTGAATGTCTTTGTAACTACGACTTATATATGAACTAACCGGATTTGACACAGATCCTTTAGGATGGTCACGAGACCATATTATTTAATGTTTAACTAGAAAACAGGTTTAAAAACGTCTGCACCTAAACCATACCGGAATCGAACCAAATTTTTATATATTGTAAACAAGTCCGAGCGACATAAAATAAACGAAACTCCAATCCGATGTTTATACGGACTTGTATTAACCCTTGAATATTAAAAATACTTGAGTAAAGACTAGGGGATTTTAAAAAATACAAAGCTTAAGTTGAGGGGCTTATATGAAAATTAAGAATTAAATCAAATGAAGTATTATAACTTCATCTTCATCAACGCAAAGGAAAGAAAGAAACCCTATGGTTTCATTCCGCCGCCACCATCACCTTAACCTCCTTCTCCGCCGCCACCATCACCTTAACAGCACCATCGAAACCTTCCTTTTTTTTGCTCCCGATCTCATCGAACAGCAGCACCATCGAACCTTCTTCGTTTTTTTTGCTCCCGATCGATCATCGAACAGCAGCACCATCCCGATCGATCATCGAACAGCAGCAGCAGCGAACCTTCGGTGGGTCAGCCAGGTCAGCGACGTCAAAATCCAGGTCCCGGTCAGCCAAAAAACATGGGTTCGGTCAGATGGGGTTCTCGGTCAGATGAGGGTTGTGCCGAAACAAACGGGCTGACCGCTGACCGAGTCCATGGGTCAGCCGGTCAGCCGAAATCAAACGGGGCCTAACACTGTATAGGCAAGGCAATACAATAACGAACACAAAATATGAGTGCGATACTAAATAAAGTCTGACCAAACTATTTTACTTCCCCTGGGCCCTGATCCACTGAATTGTGAGTCGCGTGGTTCAGTAATGTTATCACCAAGATTTACTTTCTGATTTTGAACCTTAGACTATGAGGTAATAATGTTATCACCAAGATTTACTTTCTGATTTTGAACCTTAGACTATGAAGTATGTCCGGGTGAGAGGGTGTGAGTGAGTGTGTCACATAGGCATTTAATAGGAGAAAGAGTCACTCTCAAGTGAGAGAGAAATGCCTAAGCTAAGTGAGTGTGAAAATGAGTGGGTAAAAAGTATGAAGGTTAGTTGGTGTATTGTGATTAGTAATAGTGTGAAGTGATGTATTGTGATTCGTTGAAACAAATAAAAAAACAAAAAAAAAAAACTCAAACTTTGGTCAAAAGCGTGGCTGCACTCACGGGAAGATGGGCAATGTCCACTCACATGGGATACCCCATAGTCTTACTAAAAAGAATCAACTTCAAATAACTCTTCCATTTTCTTTAAACTTAGATTGTTGCAAGGGCTTGGTTTGGCATATTGGTTTTTGGATCTTCATTTTTTTTAAAGTTACGCACCATCACCATTCTATATAATATATTAAAGAAAGCATGCCAATTACAATAAAGTAGTAGGCAAACGGGTAACAAGCTGCGCCGTCACCCCTTTTTGAATAACAAAACCAATCCTACTAAAAACATGGTTTTGTTTCTTGGGAGCCGATATATTACTATGCACGACCCGTTGAACCATTTTCGGAAACTCCACAGCCCTTGGGGCTAGGAAACCAAATGTATCAAAAGCAAAAGGAATAAATACATGTTGATTCTCTAAACAGGCTTTTTCGTGTTTAGCAACTTTACCTAATTATGCCTTAAGCGCAGCATGACCGGCAACGAACCTATTGTCCCTAATCCCAACAAGAGGGGACACTCCAGTAAGGTGACAAGCGTGTTCCCCCCTACCCACCCAAACACCAGAAAATCGGCTGGACGTAGGGTAGACCTCCCTTCGAGTGGATCTGTCAGAAAATTCACTGGAGCCTCCTTCTTAGCTGAAATTCCTGCCCGTTTAAGGATATCGCGTAGAACATCCTGAACCAAATCATACGTGTATTTAAAACCAGGTAACTCTTTGCAATGAACCGCATGCTCGCCAAAAGGATCCAAACAACTTTTGTGGCAAATCGGGCATGACTCATCAACTGGAAATAGAGGTATCATTAACCGATACTTCAAGATTGCCCGGTACTCCAATGCCGACATGTGTTGCCCCGGATCTTCAATGGTGATGAATGTTAGAAAATCCTGAGCGCAAGGAGCTTGGAGACATTTCAACACCACTTTTTGACGAGGAGATAGATCAAACATAATTCTCAAACTTTGGGCGATTCTACTAAATATGGCACTCGCCAAGACATGCTGAACTTTAGAGGGGGCGGTGTCCTTATTAGAGAAACCGCAAAGATGAAAATCAGGAAGGGACATGTGCAAACGATTTATTGCACACCCATAGTCAGAGTCTAACTCATCTATACCACAGTCACTAAGAATGTGGTTCTGCAAACTCCAGGATTGCTCAACTGCAACTTGCTTCCCCTCAACAAGTTCTTGAATAAAATCATTTCACGTATGACAGAATAACACAACTATACGATAAAAATAACAATCATAAAACTGTAAACCAACACATGATAACAAAATAATACAACTGATGTGTTTTATTGAGTGTGTATACATATAGAAGGGCGCAATTGCCCCCTTGCCTTAAAAACCGAACACTTTATACATGACAAATTTTCACTCCTTCTTTGGCAAAACTCATTTTTAGTGAAACTTACCCCTGTTAATATATAGAGGTAATTATAGCATTCACATTCGGATCTTTATAATTAATGTGAGTGAATTCTTTGTATTATAGAGATTGGTTGAAAGTGATTGTGAGTAGAGAGATATAAAGAAACTAATGAAACAAGTAAATATAGAGAAACACTGTTCATTAAAGTAAATTGTAGAGAGAAAAATATAGTAATAAAGGTAAAACAAGTATTATTTAATTGAATAGAAGAGAGAAAAGGTAGTAATAAAGATAAAAAAATTATTATTTAATTGAATAGAAAAAAGAAAAGGTAGTAACTTTAAGTGAATTATAGAGATAAAAATATAGAACCAAATGTGAATGGTGTTAGGATAGAAGGTATTGTTGACTTTTACTAAGTTTGTCACACTTTTTAGAAATGTAAAGTACATATTTTTTAAAGTATTTCTAAGCTTATAATTTAAAGTCATAAAAAATAAATTAGCTGGTTCTAAAATTTGTGATTTTCGAACTTGCGATTCCACGTATATATATGTAATTATATATCTCTGGAATAAATTTTGATATTTTCATAACTGCCAAAATAAGTTAATCCTATATTAAATTACTGTAATTTTTATATATGTAAAAGAGATAAATTTATATATACTCGTATGTTTTTATATATTATAAAGAACTAAGTTATAAACTCGTGTACATGATTAGTTTGTAGATGGACATATGTAGTTATTTTTTATTTTTATTTGAACGACATTAGTCTTATCCTAGTAGGATCATGTGACAGCTCACCTGATCGTTGCAGGGTTGTCTACCTAGGACGAAACCTAGTTGGAAAAACCCCAAGACTACGCACAACCGATTGCCATATTGAACGGATTTCGAAACCATGTAGTTTATAATTATCAAATAATATTTGACATAATCGTAACTAGTGACTTTTTCAAGATAAGGTCATGTGTTCGGAGTATCGAATGAGCAAATTTATTATAGGTTGAGATAGGAGATTTTTCCAGTTGTGTATTCTTTCAGTGTGCATGGGTGAGCTGAATCACCACATGCATGTCTATGCTTTTACCGTTAAAAAAGTTATTTTTTAATATAATGAATTTTATTACATAATAATATAAAGAGGAATGTGAATATGGTGTTGTCAAACATCTAAACTTAGATGCAAAACCCACCTAAACAACATAGTTTTGATTAAACATTTAAAAAATTGAATATACAGTGTGACGTTCTCAAGTTTACTTAACGAAAGGAGAGAAGAGAAAGAGTTTCCTTTCTTTTCATTTCTATTCTCTCATATTTTCTTCTCTTCTCTTAATTCCTTTCAATGCTTCTAATTTTAAAAGATTAAATTTAGCTCTAAAACTCCTTTCTTTTCTCTTCTTTTTAGTTCTCTATGAAAACAAAATCTCTAGAATACATTTCTTTTCCCTTGCTTCTTAATAAAAAAACCCAGAAACATAAACAAGTTTTTATTTCTTTCCACTTCCATTCTTTTTTTGACATAAGTATTATTAAGTAATTGGGAACACATCGTAATTCTTTGAGTACCCTGAGTCCCCGACCGATCTTCAATTGGAAACAACGCGACCTGATATTGGCTGCACCTCGAACGAGATTATTTATTTTCACTGATGCCATCGGTTAAATCTTCTAGAAAGTAAGCATGAATATATTTGATAAAGATACTTGAATTGCTAAATCACGTAAAGTGATCGGGGTTAAAGCTTTAGTCACCACCGATGATTATCATTGCTTGAAACAAGTACGTACCCTAAATACTTATCACGAGAAAAACGAATAAAAAAGATAGAATGATTGCTCATTAAACTAGAAACACAAAGACATTGAGATAGTAGGGACGTGAATAGAAGGATTTTTAATTATATAAAATTAAGGGAAAATCACTAAACTCTTCAAGTTGATAAAAAAATTTACCAAAATAACCATCAGGCTTCAAGAGTGTTGATGGCTGGAATCTAACAGAATTTTTGCCAAGGGAACCATTCGGCTACAGGGTTGCCTAATTGATAGAATCTGACATAATGCTTGCTTGATGGCTGAAATCCGGCAGAATGCTTACCTAATGGTGGAATTAGAAAAAAAGATTGTCTGATGGATGGAATCCAGCATAACGTTTGCCTGATGGCCAGACTACGGCACCTCCATAGCCAACGGTTCTCTTGGCAAATATATTGTCTAATTCCAGCCATCATGGAGCCTAATGGTCATTTTGGTGAATTTTTGGATTAGTTGGTCATTTGGTGAATTTTTGATTTAGCTGGTCATTTTGGTGAATGAACTTTTAACTAAAACTACGTAGTTGTAAGAGTGTTTCGTATGTAAGCTTAGCTGTATATATGACACCTCATATTCACATTCCCCTAATATAAAATCAAATTGCAATTGTAATTAGAATCTACAAAAATTAATAAAGTTATTATCAATTTAATAACCTTTTAATCAATTGTTAATAAAATTAATATTTCAGAAATAACGATTAATTGTAAAATATAATATATGATTGTACGCTATAAAATAAATTAGTTAAAATTTTTGACGACAAAAAATTCGCATAAATTGTGTTAATTAGTATCTAAATAAAAAAATCAATAAGAAAGATTAATTGAGAAATTCATATAAATTTTTTGAAATTTAAATGCAAATTTGAAATATAATAAAAAAGTAAATAAGAGAATATATGTGAACGATTATGGAATTGATAATTTGAAATGTGACATTTATTTCAATCATTTGTTAAAAACAAGGATCTTGATATAATATATTTATCTCATGAAAACCTATTATAAGTAATACGTAGTAGGAAAAATGAAGAAATTAAATTAAACAAAGTAATTTATCTTTTATATATTAGAAATTATTTTTATATAGGAAGGTATAAAAGAAAACCAACTTTAGTCATGACACCTTTACAAATCATGTGATTTTTTTTAAATATGTAGCTCTTATCGTATATTTCATCACATTTTATTAAATAAAATAAAAGGCGTTAAAGAAAATATTTTAAAAACAAAAATCTACAAAAATTAAAAATAAAAAAAACGTTCTCACATGTATAACTATGATTTTCAAGTTATTTTACTTATGTAACAGAGTAACTTTATATATAGCATGTTGTTTACATACGTATCATATGTTTTTTTATTAAAAAAATGTCTATTTTTTATTTAAAAAAATTTACAAAATTTGTCGGGGCTTTTTTATAATTATTGCCATCATACTACAGATGTGTAGTAGGTCATGTTGCATATATAATGTAATTATATTATATATTTGCAGCATCGAACAATTTACTACGTGATTTTTTCGGTTTTTTAATATAGTTTCATTATAATCACATAAAGCTCGAAAATTTTGTGATCCAATTGTGAAATCCGTTTTAAAAAATAATAATGTACGAATAAATGATAAACGTTTAAAAAAGCTTAAGTGTGATTTTTTATATATCACTTGAGTGAGTGGTTCTTAAAATAAACCTTACCTTCGTGTTCTTATATATATATATATATATATATATATATATATATAGGGGAAGGTTCTTTTGAAAACCAATATTTGGTGAAAACCAAGAAAATCAATATTTGGTAAAAACCAAGAAACCAATATCACAATGTATATACATATATCATATATGTATATAGTACGATATACATACATGTAATATACAAGTTACGTATATGTAAAACGTGGTTTATAGTGATTTTCATGGTTTTCATGAATTTTAGTGGTTTTCATTTGATTCTCATCCTACATATATATAGACGAATAACAAAGTGAAAACCTATTTAAGTTTAGCAAAAACCCATAAAACTTATATGAATGATAATTATCTAATAACAAAAGTTTTTACGTGTATCTTTGTCGCTTAATACAAACAACGCCAAAGACTTTTTCTATCAAAATGCGTAAAGAATAAAAAAATTCTCATTTACATTTTTGTCTAAATTTACATATGTAACATGCGCTTTTATATAAGTAACCATGTCCCTTCTATAAAATAAAAAATTACTAAATGTTTTTTCAAAAATTATTTTCCGAAGTTATACAATTAAGGTTGAAATATACTTCAAAAAACGTTGTTACACATGAAAAATATGGTTTTCGTGACTTTCTCGATATAAGTAGGTTTTTGTCAACTCTAATCCTTAGATTTATTAATATTTTATACTTTGGAATACATGTAATATAAAAAATAATTTGTATTAGCTTTTACGTATTGCTATGGGGTACGTGCGGGTGTCATGAGTTTGTTTAATACACACATGTACTTAATCAAGATACATGCAAAGCTAGTTTCACTCTCGATCATTTTAATGTTCTTCGATATATACGTACGTAGGCACAACCAATCATTGATATACGTGGAACGATTATAATGGTTATCTGTGCTTATAGTCATATGACACAATTATTGCATGACATGCAAGGATGATTCGATGTACCCTACAAATCCATATATCACTAATACATACATAGAAACATATACCTTTATTCACCGATTCTTATTCATTCCTTTTTTATATAATATGTGTCTAGAATGTCTTTTCCTTTTTCTTTTTTCGACCATATGCTACCTAGACATCAATCACCTTACATTTTCGTATATTCATGCACCACCCTAAACCCTATTTTCGTATTTCTTATAATTTTATTACGTGATTATATATTATTCTAATTAATAACTTCTACGTACGTATAATATTACACTGACAAGTGACATAACGGATCCTGGGATGTCGAAGACGAAGATGATCGCACAATGCTCCACAAATCTATCTCACTCGTGTGCACGCCTTGGTCCGGTCTAGCAGTTGTGGTTGAATCACAGAACTGAGATGGCTCATGCTCTTCATGGTCAAGTGTGAAACATAAGTCCTCATTCGGTTCACCATAGCAAGAGTATAACTGCTTTGTAGAGTCGACTTGACCGTTTAGTTGAGTGGCTACCAGTCGTTCAAGATCTGCCCAATTATCAAGACGCTCGTGTGAGTCGTCTACATGGGGTTTAAAAGATAACCCCTGATCAAAGTTGGTTGAGCACGAGCTAAGGAGCGGAGACATGGTGATCATGGGACTTTCGAGCCTTGGAAGATGGTAGAATATGCTATTAACCGGGTTCATGGTTTGTTGCATGGTGACGTGGTTCGAGTTTAAAGATTCGATATCTTGTTTGCTTGATGACCGGTTGCTGCTCATGTACACGAGTAGTTGATCAAGAACACCATCTTCGTTTAACGATTGCAATTGTGTTCTTGAATCAATATTGGAGGCTGATAACGATCTTTGGGGGCTTTCAATCGCTTTATGGTAGTTTTTCTTCTTGAATACACGGCATACCACCCACCCATCTTCTTGAGTTGAATCGCATAAGTTAGGACCCTGAGTGAAAAAACAATTTACTAATCAATTTCAGTAATTATGTAAGGTTGACATAATAGAGTAAAGAGTAAATTAAGACCATAAAGCGTGGGGGGGCTTGATTTTTTATTCACTTGCATCTTTCTTCGAAATTTTCCAAATAAATCGGTACTACTCAATCGACTGTTCGACACCTAAACGCTTATATATAAAAAACTTGTATCTTTCTTTGAAAATTTACAAATAAAAAAAGTTCTTCAATATAAATAAATGTGTCGCGATGTTTGATTGGGTTAGACGTCAAACCTTTAAATCAATAAACTTTATTCTTTGAAAATGATTCGTTTTTTATTTGATTTAATATAGAGTAATTATCTTCTACCAAATATTCAATGAAAGAATTTCCACCAAACTGCAGAAAGCTTCATGTTCAAGCAAATTTAATGACATATTAATCCCGTTTTGTAAGATTTTGGTAAATAACTCACACGTATATAATCCGGTTTGAACCCACAATCAAAGGACACATGACTTGGCATCTTACGTATTATACCCTCTTGGAAAAGTATTGAAACTTACACATGCATCTTGGTTGGTAATCGAATTATCATCGAGCCTATATTCATGCATTATCCAATCCGATTTCTGGCCATGAGGTGCTCTCCCTTTGTAGAAGACAAGTGTCTTTCTCATACCGATTCTCGTAACACTGCTGTAGATGACCTTATCGCGTCCGGTGGCTTTCCAGAAACCGACTGCAGTCGCACGATTCGTTCTTGTGCCCGTTGGGTACTTTTTATCTTTATGACTAAAGAAATACCAATCATTTTGGGGAGTTGATCCTATTTTGCACTTCTCTGCGAATACCCAAATGCTTATTATTAAATCTTATGCAAATATTCTTTATAACAACACATAGATCTTGAATAAAAAGTACATCTACAAACCTTGTATATCCCAAGGTTCAAGCTTGTTAAGATCAACATCGCGAATCACATCAAGATCAATCTTTTCATTTGCAACTTTCTTCGTCAAGTAGTAGTGAAGAAGCTCTTCTTCGGTGGGGTGAAACCGAAAACCTGGTGGTACTTTAGACTGACCATTAACATTTACAGACAAACTCATTTCCTCTTCTGACATTAATAGAGAGAAAGAATAGAATGATTAAAGAAAAAGATAGACAAGGTGTGCGAAAAGATAGTTGCAAGGACATGATTATTTATATGGGAAGTCAAGTAGTATGGGTCCAAACAAACTCAATGCATTTAACCTTTTGGTGTATATGATGGTATGACCAACTTAAGGGCACCTAACAAACATATATAATGGTGTATAGATAGGTACGAGAATACTGAAATAGGGCAAACTCAGTCCACGTGACTCCGGTCTACGCAGGGCATTGTTGACGTTGGTTCAATGCAACAAACTGATTCGAGACGACTAGTCTCACAAGAATAATTAGGGAGAAACAAGAGAAACTTGAACCAAAATTTCTGCTTATTTTTGTTTTTAAAGCAAATGTGCTTTAAAAGGATTACACAAGAAATTCATAAACAAGAATACTATTGACGCATCACATTAACCCACTATTGAAACAAATTCTCATGCCCAAAAATGAGAGAACGGTATAAGAGCCCTATAGGGTCACAATTCGATTTTTCCAACTGCATTCGGGCAATCTCAATGGGTCAACATTGTAGGAACAGCTCACGTCGCCTTGTCGCTCCTTTAAATGGTGTCAATTACGACTGATGCAAAAAATTCATAGCCTTCGTGATCAGGTTTGGGGCGACGGTGATGTAACAAATGGGATGCGAGTATGGTACGTTGGATGCTCAAGACCAATGATTGTGGTGGGTTGCGAACACTCTTTAAAAAGGTGGATTTGACGGTGGTTTCCGCCTTTAGGTGGGCGGGGGTGATCTGTCATCATATTTACGTGTATTTCATGCATAATCAATCTCATTTTGTATGTACTTTGGCGAAAAAGAAGCGAAAATGACCAAAAACAAGAATAATCTAAAACCGAGCGTGTCCATGCTAGTACTAAACATGGTCATGTGATGATAATAGATAATACTTATCAAAAGGAAGCTTCTTACATGATCTAAATTAACAAGAGTCTAAACACAACAAGAAGTCAAAGTCTGTCATGTATCTTAAATCGAGCACATCTTGAGCTAGAAGAGAAGTCACGGGGCCATAATATATGAAAATTGAGTTTCTCGAATGTGAAAACAGAGTTAAAAGATCAAATGGACGAAGCAGGACTTGCACGGGTTGGTGCACAATCGTGCCCATACACGTGCCACTGGATGTGCCTGACTTGGAGATACGCATGGGATATATGCCTGAAAGTTCTAGAAGCTTCTGGTAGAAAATGTATGGTAACCAAGGTTGAGAAAGTCGACAGGCGCTCCCAGGTAGGTTGGTTGACTAGGAAGTTGAGAGTACTCAGACATAGTAAATTAAAAAGAACTTTTTCAGAGATTATTTTTATGTCAAATAAGATAACTTTATTAATATTTAACAACACACATGTTCAAATCAATAATCGCATCAAACTATTTACAACTATAATAATAATAAATCAAAATGATATATACACCACAATACCACATACATTGGACCTCATTGGAGTGTCGACTTCGACCGAATCCATGGAACTCCTCGAAATAGCATAAAGTCGTCTCGGAACACCACCTTGGAGCGATTACTCGGCAATTCCTAGGCCTTGGAAGCCGACTTTTGCAATATTGTGCACAACTGTGCGCCTGCCGTGCCAACTGCTCTTTTGCGACTATAAATAGAACGACGATCTGAACCTGGGGAGGTTGGCTTAGGTCTCTACCATACCCGTTTTGAGGATGATATCCACCAGTTTCCCTCAATCGTAGCATAAGCGTAGGAATCTTGTAGTGTAATATGAGCAAGTAGTATTTTATAAACTCTTCTTTTGGTCTTGAACGAGTTCTTGAGTCAGATCTTGTATCTTCATTACAAAGGGAAGAATATGTCTATCATTCTGGCCATTGTAGATAGTCTCTTATCTCTTTTTTAGATTTGTTAAACTTTGTGTTAATTAATGTCTTGTTTACTTTATATGATATGAATTATGTTATTTTGTAATTCTTACTTTGGTTATCTTTCGTTGATAGGAGTGTCTTATTCTACTACTATAGTCTAAAATCTTGTGAGTGTCTGGATTTGATTTTTTTTTTTTTTTGGGGTGGGGGAGGGGTTGACTAGGAGTGAGCAAAAAACCAAATTAATCGAACCGGAACCGAATTAACCGAAATAACCGAACCGAACAAAAAACCGAAAGAAAACTGAACCGAAAAAACCGAAACCGAAACATTCGGTTCGATTTTGGTTATTCTTTTTTCAAAAACCGAAATAACCGAATCGAATCACGTAATTTTTATAATTTTTTTTATAAATATACTAGCGTTAATATAAATTTAATATGCGTTTATGTATATATATTAGTATTTTCATTTACTTTATAATACTTATTAAATAGACTAATCTCTTAAAGATTTATATATCATGATTACATAGTTCATATATGTTTTGTCATTATACTAGTATATTCATACATCAACTTTTATCATTAAGTATATATTGATAACGGTTTAATTTACAATGACGAAAAATGTTTTGTCACTATTGATTCATATCGTCTCATAAATCATTTCATGAATTATCTATTAATAGTCTATTTGTTTGCAGTTTTAACGTTTTGTTACTTAAAAAAATAAATAAATAAATAAAATATAAAAAAACCGAAAATAACCGAAAACCACACCAAAACCGATAATAAAACCGAAAAACCGAAACCGAACGGTTATTAATGTAACATCCGTGAATTTTCCGATGTAAACATTTTACGGTTTCGATTTAACGAGAAGTTTATGTACAAAATGTGTAGTCATTCAATTATATTTTAGACAATATGATACAATGATACATGATATATATGTAAAACTATACAAAACAAATAACAAAAAAAAATGTTTATAGTTCAATAGAATTCTTAAACAAAATGAAGTGATTTTATTTTAACAATACTTTCTTAGTAT
>WOUH02000039.1:1080905-1097816 GCA_009936405.2 Stevia rebaudiana
AACTTTAATAGAAATCATGAGCTTTTGAACAGTTGTGTCACGCCGGTGAATTCCGCGCACCGGCAGGGTGTGACACACTTATCTTTCCCCACCCACTTCATTCCAAAAAACCCTAATTAGCAAATCACCTAAACCTGTCACCACCTCACTTGCAACCACCATTGGTCACCCATCTACATCTTTCTGATCAAAACCTGCGGCAATTTGCTATGATTTGAACCAAACTGTTATGGAGATGTGGTAACGATGGCGATTTGAAGGTTTAGACTACTCCTTTTCCCGACCAACAGGTGCCCTTCAAAAAATTTATTTGAATCAAATATTTCCTCTCTACAATGTCTTTGATATGTGTACGTTGGTGTAGCTGAAGAACTGTTACACAAGAGAGAGAAAGGGAGAAGAGGGAAAGAGAGAGGTGTCTTTGAGGTATCAACTTAACTGGGTTGTTGCTGGAAAAGGTTTTAAAGGTGGGGGTTGTAGGTGACAAGTTACCAAAGAGAGGGATGTGTCTTTGAGGTTTCAACTTAACTGATTTATTGCTGGAAAATGTTTGCATGTGGGGTTGTCAGTGTTGGTGGAGGTGAGGAAGACAATACGGATTAGTGGTGGTCGCCGAAGGTTGTTGATGGTGGTGGTCGAAGTTTGGTATTGGTGGTGCTAAAGAATAATGTACAGAGATGTTAGAAGACAAAAAGCACTGAAAAAACATAAATTGTTTTAAAGAAAAAAAACTTGCATTTAATGTTACATTTTGACTTAAGAAGGATGAAATGACAAGTTCTTGCAAATCATAAGGGTCCATATACAAAAAAAAAAAAAGAATCATTTGGGATGAAACTGGTAAAAATGAACATATCTCAGGGATGAAATTGGCAAGTTACTACCATCCTTTTCTTTATAAGCCTAATTGAACCCTTGACATTAAATTCCAAGATCTACATCGATCTGCCATCTCTAAGCTCGATCGCCCCTTTTAGTGCACCGACTACAAAATTCAGACAATCATCTTTTTGCATGCAAACTACATACACATGTTCACTGGATTTACTTCATGAAATGAAATAGCGAGAAGTTACAAGATCTTGTGACATGATGAAGCTGATCGTGCAATGAAGTCTTTGTAATTCAATTACACAATCATCATCGTTACCTAAATGAAGCTTATCGTGCTATGAAATCTTTGTAATTCAATTCTCCCCTAATCTCATTAAAATCTATTATTAGTTTTGTTAATTTCTATATTTACATAATTTCTTTATTTGATTTAGAAATTACTGTTTCTAATTTACTAATTTGTAAATCGTTTATGAGATCGCCCTAAGTTTCTACAATTCGCCAGAGGAGATTGTCACTGGCGGTGGTGTGACGGGATGTGGGATCGGTCAGAACGACAAAGACAGATGACGGAGATGACGTGCTGGGATGACGTGTTTGGGGTAAGTATTAATTATATATATATTTTTTCATTTTTCTAGTAATTGGAGTATTTCATTTTTCTTACAATTTCAACAAAATTAGTGTTGGACTCTAGCTTTATATATTAAAATATCTGGCTATAAATGATTCTTTTGGTTATTAAGAAAATTAGTTCTTAATAGAACATCCCCTAAATATATATATATATATATATAATATAGGGTATGGATAAATTCGAAACCCAATTTTAATGAGAAACTCAAGAAAACCATATAAAAAGTCATTATTATTTTTTACGGAAAATAGGGTAGGTTTTCTATCCATTTTATATATATAAAAAATAAAAAAAAAGCTAAAAGATTTTTTTTTTAAATCTGCAAAAAAAAAAAAAAAAAAAAAAAAAAAAAAAAACGTTTCCATATGTAACTGATGGGTTTTTAAACATGTTACATATGTAACAAAACTGTATTTTACTAAAAAACGTCATTTAAAAAAAATATTCACTCAACTTTTTTTTTTCACCAAAAGTCATAAAATTGAATATGGAATTGAAAAAATTAAATTTTCTTTTAAATTTACGCGGTTACATATGTAAATACGGGGTATCCATAGTTTTTCAGTGAGAATGAGTTTCTTGTTTATACTTCCATATATATATATATATATATATATATATATATATGTATATTTATTTAAAAAAATTATTCGAACTATATTATGTAGGTGTGTGAGTTTTCGTTCAAAAATAATAACTTTTTACTCTTAAATTGCCTTTATAAGAATTGAATTTAGTTTCTTTGTGGGGACAACCACCGATATCACTTAAACTATCCACAATCGTTTTTACTTACCCTAAACCAAGCGCTTCATGTCAGCTGCCAAATCAGATTTTCACCCATTATTTAAAACATACTTTTCTTTTTCAGCAATAAATTCACAATTTTTTATATTAGAAGGGAGGTCGTCCCATCCTTCCCCACTCTTTCATGCTTCCACGTCAACATCACATCAGCTTTCCTCAGTTTTCGTCCATTTTACGCAGTGTCGTCACACTTTTCCCCACTTCTTCTCACTTTCCCAATTTTCCCCATTTAC
Source organism: Stevia rebaudiana (assembly GCA_009936405.2). Taxonomy (NCBI): domain Eukaryota; kingdom Viridiplantae; phylum Streptophyta; class Magnoliopsida; order Asterales; family Asteraceae; genus Stevia; species Stevia rebaudiana. Next base: position 1,083,417 of record WOUH02000039.1, read on the forward strand.
CCTTTATTTTCTTCCCACGTAGACAACTTCATCCGGCTCCCCATCCTCACGTTTCCTCACCCCAGATCCAGTGGGGCGGTGTTTCCATCCTACCCCGAAATGGCCCCATTCTCCTCACGGACGACTCCGTGAGCTCTTATATATGTGTATGTATAAGTGTGTGTAAGAGAGATGTGAAAGGTAAGGACCATCTCACTCATCCAATAACATCCGGAATTGCCGATGAAAAACTTGATGTTCCAAAGCAAACGGCACCTCCGATAGTTTTATGTCAGATTCGATCTCCATGACTCCATGTTGGAGATTCTCCTAGCTATAAGATTTTGTGAAATTTAATTTTATCTGAGAGACAGAAATAAAAATATATTTAAATGGGCCTAATAAGTTATAGAAACACTTGAGACCATTTTGGTAAGCAGGCCGACCCATATGGATCCGTATTCCAAAGTCCAAACTCGATTTGTAGCCGACGGACGTCACGCACTCAATTTCATTCATAATCCCGTATTCCAAATCGTTTTTATCATTCTATTTCCGGCTAGTTTCACGTCCACAGAGACATCCATCCCAGATAAAATTCACCGCCAAAGCTCGCTACTTCCTTCAATCAAGCCATTAATCAAACATCAAGATTGTTTCTCCCTTCAACTAAGGTGCAAATTCTCCAATTCTCGGTTTGTTTTCTCGTTTTCACCTCTTAATTTCATCTTTATTGAACCCCGTTTGATCGAAAAACACTTGCTTGCTGCAACCATGAACGAATTATATCTGTCTGTACTGTAATTGATGAAACGGGTTATGGGTTAGCGGGATTTTGTTGGTTTCTGTTGTCAATTTAGTGTTTTCGGTGTTGTGGGATAAGCTTAGAACTAGGGTTTCCGATGAAAAGCCGATCACATCGTCTTCCGGCGATCTCTGACACGCCGGATGACTGGGGGGATGAGTCATGGGTGGTTGATTGTGTTTGTGGGGTTGATTTTGATGATGGGGAAGAAATGGTTGATTGTGATGAATGTGGTGTTTGGGTGCACACCAGGTGTTCGAGATATGTCAAAAGTGAGAAATTGTTTGCTTGTGATAAGTGCAAAAGTAAGAAGCTTAGAAAAGAGAGTGAAGAAACAGAGGTTGCACAATTGTTGGTTGAATTGCCCACTAAAACATTGAGAATGGAAAATTCTTATCCCAATAATTTCCCGCCACAAAACGCGTACCAGGTTTGTTCCGATATTCCTCTGGAGGAAAAGGTTCACGTGCATGGTATACCCGGTGGTGATACCGCGTTGTTTAAGGGGGTATCGTCGGTTTTCAGCCCGCAGCTTTGGAAGTGTACGGGATATGTTCCTAAAAAATTTAATTATCAATATCGGGAGTTTCCGTGTTGGGATGATAAACCTGATGATGATGTTGACAACAACAAAGTGGAAACTGAAAACCATGCTAATAATGGTGCGGATGCGTTGTTTTCATTGTCAAAGGAGAACGGTGGTGAAAAAAATCAGGTTAGTGAATTAGTTGCATTGGATATGGGCCCACCAGCTACCGATACGAAGAAACAAGAAGTTGAGAATAATGAAGGTAAACGCGTGCAGAGTGTTGTGAGAAAAGAAAGGAGTTTAATGAAAGCGATTGTGATTCATACGGACGACAAAATGAAAGATGATTCGAAGGCGTTTAGGGACCAAAGTAGGAAGAAAAATCCCAAATTTATGGAAAAAGATGAAGATTCTAAGAAGAGAAGTACGCGCGCGTCTGATTCAGGTATTTGTTTAAATAGTTTTGATATTTTTATGATTGCATTCTTTAAATGATAATTATTTATATGATTATATCTTAATAATACATATTTACTTTAATATATACATACTAGTGCCCGCCTCATCAAGTGATGCAAAACAATCAGAATCAAATGAAGGGAAAGCTGTTAGGGTATCTAAGACTGATATACAAAGTTCTAAACATGTAAATTCGGGGGCAGAAATGGAAACTAATAAAAAATCAGATGATCTTCTCGACAATAACAACGCGTTGGAGAACGTATCTGTTCTTGATTCAAGAATAAATCCTCTTGAAGAAGCTAAACTTATGGAAGAAAATGATGGAAATCAAGTTCCTTCAAGTGTTGAGATTTGTAATAAAAAAGAGGATGATGTGGCATCATTATCAATACACAATCCTACGGAAATCAGTACCAAGAAACATGAGGTATGCAACAATGCAATTTTATAGTTAATAATCCATTAAGTTGTATGCTTGTTAATTTGTTATCAGCTTAATAAACATTTAAACTAATTTAAACATAATTTTAGAACGTGCGCCTCAGAATTTATCAAATGCACAATAATAAGCATTATTTTCAATCTTTCTATAGAAAGATTTTTTTAAGAATGGTTTATATCTATAATATTGTTTTTACTTTTTATTTTCTTTTTTTAGGCTGATGATGTGAATAATAATGGAAGAACTTACAGCAGAAGTAATGGAACCAGATCCAATAAAAACAATCTTGAAAAAGTGGATCCAACCCCAAGTAATGAACTGAATACAACAATTGAAATAAAAGCAGTAGAAATCAATCATCCTTTAAAGACTTGCAATTCCCAAAATATCCCTGCTATTGATTCAAAGTTAGATAGTTCCAAGAAAGAAGATGATTCCGTATCTGCAAGTATTGATGTCAAGAAAGAAATCGTATCAGTGTCGCAAAAGGCGCAAAATGTTGATAGTAAAGGAGATGAATCTTCCAGCGGGCCCACGCAGCCCAAGGGTCAAATTAAGGGTTCAGAAAGTTCAGTTATGGTTTTTTCAGAAGGCCAATCAAAATCGCATAAAGTTTTTGTTGTGAAAACTTCTGCTGGAAAATCTTCTTCAAAACCGTCTCTTTCTGAAAAGGCGAAATATTCCAGCGTAGATGATCGTAACGTGAGTGGCAAACAGAAATTAGTCTCTGATAATAATAATAATATTAAGAGTAAAAAAGATAATAATACTTCAAGTGAATCATTGAAAAATGGAGATAATAAAGATAATACATCTGAGAAGCCTAAGAAATTAGTAAAAGATATTCCAAAATCATCATCTGCATCTATCCCAAAATCGTCACATTTGAGCAAATCGTCTTCTTCGCATGCTCATGTTCCGAAGAAGAATTCATCTGATTTGAAAGATTCATCTGCTGACTCAGCAAACTCATCGCGAAGCGAGAGTGGTGCACATGAACAAAACAAAAGTACTTCAGAATTATCAGTAAAAGGCGAAAAAACGAGTCAGATAAATAGACATCTTGCACCAAAGAACCATCCACCACACACTGCCAGCTCAGCAGCAGCCTTAAGTGATGAAGAGGTACACAAATTCACAAATTTTACTAATTTGAAAAAAAAAATCAAATTTTCAAATACATCAAGTTATGAATTTTATATGATCATTTTGTTAACCAATATGTTTACGTGCAGCTTGCGTTACTTCTTCATCAAGAATTAAATAGTTCACCAAGAGTCCCGCGGGTGCCACGTATGCGCCAAGCTGGCAGCTTACCTCAGCTAGCTTCTAGTACGCCTACGAGTACATTAATGAAACGAACATCTAGTTCCAGTGGGAAAGATAATGTCTTGGTAAATTTTATTGTTTACTTTAATTTTTTATCCGGCGCGTATCTAGATATATAAATATTTAAATATGAAATTTTTTTGATAGGTGTCAAGAAAGAAAAACAAGGATTTATCAAACAATGGATCTAGTAATTCTCGTGAGTTTGATGGTGCGAAAAAGGTTACTAATTCAAAGAGGCATCATGAGCCGGTGAAAAGTGGTTCAACAAAAACAGGAAGCAGTGGTCCGTCTTCTTCTAATGAAGCTAATGAAAATACGCCTCAAAATGGTTCGGATGAAGTTACTGGAGGTCGCAACCATCGCACTTTACCAGGTATGTTAATGTTATGAATAAATTTTCAGATGTTGTTTTGGAAAAAAATGTTAATGGTGTATTGTTGCATGAAATTGCAACAGTTACTGCTTTTGATCATTTATGGGTAAATTAAGTTGCTTACCTGCTTTTGATGCGTTTTGATCCCGAAAGCGGATGCATGATGCGTATGCATTAGTGTTCATTATTTGAGAAATACTAAAAATATTTATAGGTAGTATTTTTGAAGTGTTACCTTTAAAATACTAAAAGTATAAAACATATTCATCGATCTTTTGTCAGCTTTGTTCAATAAATGGTCTAATCGTTAAAATACGTAAATCCATTGTTGAGTTGCTGGTTAAATTTGTTCAATTTTGATGGTCAGATTTTGGATATATTCAAATGGTTTTTTAAATAATCAGAATTATCCAAATATCTAGTACAATTACTATTAACCGAAACAAAAAGTTTATTTTTGACATTGCCACATCCAAACACCCCCTTTTTACCCCTTGACAGGGGTAATAAAATTCTGAGAATAATGTACATGGTTCTTTTTTTGGTCTTTTTTTTTTTGTTATTTTAAGGTTTGATTGCTGACATTATGAGCAAAGGCAAGCGGATGGCATATGAAGATCTCTGTAATGCAGTTTTGCCGGTATAATCCTTAAGCGAAATGTGCATTTATTGTTCAGTTTTAAAATTTTAAAATTATTTTACATTTGGCGAATTTTATCTTATTTTTAATAATCCTAACTTTGACCTGCTAACTTGTAATATTCCCAACTTAGGAAATTGTTAGTTTGTTACCGCCAGTCTCCACTTTAATATCATTTTACTATGACAGTTCCCAGCTAACAGAACCTAAATCTGTTAGCATATTGATGACGTGGCATGCTGACGTGGCAAGAATTTGCTGACGTGACATTATGCCACGTCAGCAATATGCTAACGGAGTTAGGTTCTGTTAGTTGAGGATTGTCACAAGTAAATGATATAAAAGTTGTGACTGGTGCTAACAGTTTCCTGAGTTGGGAGTATTACATGGCAACAAGTCAAAGTTAGGATTATTAAAATCCAATTTGCCTTTACATTTTAATAATTATGCCAACATGTTTGTCATTTGTCAGCATTGGCCTAATTTGCGCAAGCATAACGGGGAGCGTTACGCTTATTCAAGTCACTCACAAGCAGTTCTTGATTGCTTGAGGAACCGAAACGAATGGTCGAGATTGGTTGACCGTGGTCCTAAGGTACGCATTTCATAAAATATCAAATTATTTATACTTTTTATTTACAGTTTCTCATTTTTATATAATATCTGTGTTCCAGACAAATGCAGGTCGGAAAAGACGAAAGTCGGATGCTGATGTGGCAAACCCTGAATCAGAAGACGAATACAGCACGGATAGAAACACGAAGGAAACTGAAAGCAATGACTTTCCGAAGGGGAAACGAAAAGCAAGAAAACACAGGCGACTTGCGCTGCAAGGAAAAGCAATTAAAGATGTTAGAAAGAGACGTAAAGCGGATGTAGTTAGCGACGAAAACGATTCATCATCTGATTCTAGTGAAGATAGTGCATACAGTGATGAAGATATGCAAGACGGAAGAACATCGGGTCCAAACGAGGCGTCTGCCAGCTCAGATGAAACGGGAACGTCATAACGTTGTGTTATAAAAGCGCTTTTAACAGTAAATCATTAGGAGAAAAGGCTTGTATTGTAGGTTTTTCTTTTTTATAAATATTTGGAAGGTAGGGAAGAAGAGTAGTAACAGTTATTGTGAATGTGTCCAGGATGTTTAATTTTATTTGCCCTAGAAAACTTGTTAGATGGATGCTTTATATTATATATATAGTTATGCTAACCTCTTTCTTGATGATGTGAATGTTATACATAAATCAGATAATATTCTTATGCTTTTTAGTTACTATTTCCTTTTGTAGGCATGAAAATGCATAGCATAATTTATATTTACATCTTTTAGTGTTTATTTCCATTTTTAATTTTAGTGATATAAGTAGAACTAGGGGTGTGTATGAGTCGGTTTGGGTCGTTTTTTGCCTAAACCCAAACCGAAATTTCGGTTTTTGTATTTTTTTACCCATTTGGATTCAGTTATTTCGGTTTTGGGTTTTCAGGTTTTCGTTTGGGTTCGATTTGAGTTTTGGTTTTTTTGGTTTTTGTACTTGGGTTGGGTTTGAAATGATTTTACAACTAAATAAATCTTTAAACAAATAAAAAAGGTCAAATGTTTATTTGATGAACAGTAAACATAAGATTCTCCCATTTATAAAAGAAGAATCTTTTAATGTTTCTTTCATCTTACAATTTGAGATTAAATCAAAAGCTACATTCTTCTTTTATAGATAGAGTATTCCTCTATTTTTCATTCAAGCTTCAATGTGGGATCAACATAAAAGGTCATTATCCTTATTTACTAGTAATCCAAAGTTACATTCGGTTTTTTTGGTTTTTATTTTAGGCAAACCCAAACCCGTCGGTTTTTTGGAAAAGTTATTCCAAACCCGTTGGTTTTATTTTGGTTCGGTTATTTTGGTTTGAATATTTCGGTTTTTTTTTTGTTTCAGTTTAGTTTTTTTGGTTTCATGCACAGTCTAAGTAGAACAAGAAGCCGGAAGTCATTTTGGAGGAGATTAAATCCACATCGTTTATTCAAGCATAGAGAAAAGTTTGGTTTTGTAGAATGGTGTAATTGGTCGGACTTCGATATTTGACTAATCAGTAATCACTCTGGTGTCTCTCAAACATCATGTTAGAGAGTTGGTTTTTTATTAATAAATTTATCCTTGTCGTTTAAAAAGAAAATTGAAGAAACCGGCTCCTTTTAATAGTCTAACTAGAAATTAGGACCCTCGCATTGTGGCGGGTTTGATATATTGACGTGAATGCTACTATACCGTTTATGTTGACGTTGGTATACCATGACTCAGATTCGAATTATCTGTCAAATCCCTTGACGCAAACCAAAATTTATTAAAAGCATAAAGTTCAAAAAACAAAGAAATAGACATGACAGTGGCACCAAGTTACGTGTACTGTTTTATCAGCCATAGACATTTAACAAATGACCGTCTACAAATCCTCCTTAGTCACCCTGCAATAATCAAGATACTACAAACTTAGTATAACATTAATGAATTCTTACAACCTTTAGATTGTTTATCCAAGATCACAAAATTTAGGTAAAAAGAAACACGTGAAACATGATGAAACAAAAGTTAATGAGAATAAATACTCAAGCTTAAAGATAATGCATTTTCTTTGAGTTAAGTTTTTTTTTTTAATAAATGTGTAAAGAAAGAAAAATTGAGGCGGCTCGTAGCGAGGCTTGACTCTTGAGACTCGACTTTTTTACTATTACACATAATCACAATATAATTTATAAAACTTTGAAAAGATTTTATGCATTTATGACACTCTGATTAATAGATTTTGACCCACATTAAGTGTTCAATGGTCTAGCCCATATAAGTTTTAGTTCTCACTTACAAATCATTATATGTCATTTCAAATAGTACCATACCTCTTTTCTTCATCTCTAGTCTATTGAACAAACTTCCCCCCAATTCACAAACACCAGATACCAGCAAGCTAACTCAAAATGTAGCATTTTAAGATCAATTTAAGACAATCTAAATAAAATTTAGAAACACCATAATATAATTAAAAAAAAATGAAGGTCATGTGTTTTCATAACCTATGGGAAGCCACATGGCATTAGTGCAATTCACAAAGAGCCTAAAACAGAATACACAATCATAAAGCATATACGTATGTAGCATAACAAACTAAAGCCCTAACATCAGGTCACATACATTTAGCCCAAAATCAAATTCACAATCATAAAGTACATACGTATCTAACATCAGGTCGCATACTCTCAACCAAAAAATCAATTCACAATCATAAAAAACTGAAACGATGATTTAAGCTATACCTTGTTCGACAGAAAACGATTGATCATCAAACCGCCATTAATGTTTTCGAGAAAACAAAGCCTCTGCAACGCCACAATCCAACCAAAATCCTCCGACGCGAGTAGACCTAATTGAACACAAATTAATTGAATTAACCGCTCACTGTCGATCGTTGAGCACAACGATTTCAAAGAAACTACCTGAACCTAAAGAAAACTTACACGCGAACAGTCACAACGGAGCAAGAGAGACAACGATCACCCTCCCTCGCATCGTCGCCGGAAAGCCCTACGCTCCAGAAGTCATCGGTGCAAGGGAGCAGAGCCATAAGAGTGACAGAGAGAAGGCGGTGAGATGCGGTCGCCATACATAACCAACGAAAGTCGCCACACCTACTTTCGCTTCCTCTTTCTGAACGGCCTCCATCGGATGGTCCGCTAACCGCCGACACACTTAGCCTCCCTTCCTCTCTCAGTCTCTCTAAAACGACCACCACTGGTCGCTCAAATCGTCGACATCGGGAGAAATCAAGTGGTATACTCGGTCATCGCCTCAATCGCAGAGAGCCGAGAATATAATCGAGGAGAGAGATAGGTGCGCTGAGATGACAGAGGTGTATCCCTATCTGTCTGTGTGTATCTATATATTGTATGTATCTTTGTGCATAAAGATCTTGTATATCATGCATAATGACTTGTAAAAATTGAACAGTATTTATGAGAGTAACTCAAATGTTTCCGTTTAACTCTATATTAATTACATGATTAGTGGAGTTCGATAGTCTCTCCATCAAAGACATGATTAGTGGAGTTCGATAGTCTCGCCATCAAACTCGGGCAAGTTCGATTTCTTCACTGTCGAACCCAACTAAGTTCGATACTTAATCAATCGAACAACCTATTTTCCAAAACGCTTCTAAAAATCACATATAAAGTATAAACCATTTGATTTTTCCAAACAACACCAATTATCCAAAAAAATTGGTTTTTTCATATATGAAAAGGAGGTTGTATGTATATTTCACATGAGAAATACATGGTTCTTGTTCCTTAATTTATTTGGTGTTATCTTTTGAACCTCTCCAATATATGTTCCAATATCTATATGGTGAATTTTAGTTCTTCTCATCCTTATTGGTCGTCAATAGATTGTATAACATTGCTTCAGGCCCACTGCTAGTAATCTTATATACTTATTGTTTGCCGTTTACAGAAACAAAGGATGTAATCACACTTATCATATTTGGAATGTTTTAATAGACTAAAAACTATTAGAATAACGCAACCATAGCACATCATGGCCTTAGAAGGTATTTAAAGTTCGACACTCGCATAAAAATGAATATAAATACATATGCTTGTTAAATATAAATTTCTTTTTTAGTATTGAACCAAATCTTTGTGACAACAAAACTGTAATACAGACAAATTTGATTTTAATTATTCAAATGAACTATTAACCGATAATAATTCACATTTGCAATTTCACCAATGGGCAACTTTAACTTTCACTTGTGTTTGTCAATTAACTTTCTCATCTATAGGATCATTGTTGGTCAAGTTGCTAATATGAATTATTTAGTTAATAAGTTTCAATTGAAATTATTAAAATCCAATTTAACAATAAATAAAACGAAATAATTAATGTGTTTAATGACCAAAACACATAGGTTCTATTTTAACTTGGATACCTTGTTAGAAGAGTAACATCTAAACAAGGAGAGTCTTTCCACACATTTGAGTGTCTTTTAAGGATCTCTCTAGCTTTTTCCCTTGGGTATGAATGTAAATCATTAACTTGAAGCACCATACATAGTTTCTCAACGGTTCCAACCTTCATCATCTCTTTAAGCACCGCATCTGTCCCCGAAAATCTCGATATTAATGAAATGATCATCAACGCTCTCTCGTCGACCTTTTGAGAACCCTTCCCTATTCGCTTTGTGATCATGGCAATACCCGCAGCGTGACCAAGCAGTTGAGCCCTCCCATCGGCCGAACAACACAAATGAAACAACACCGCCATTATCAGCTCGGTAATCGCCTTTTCGGGTGCCCCAAGTTCTAGCTCGACAAGCTCAAAAACCGCTCCTAAATCGATCATCATTGAGCAGTTTCTTGGCCATGCACATGTGGTAAGCATGACATCTAAAACCTCCTTGATTCCATGATCAAGATTGTTACTTTCTCGACGCTGAATAATGGAAACCATCGTCTTGAAGAAATCGCGGTTCAATCTCTCAAGAACAAGCGATTTGGCGTGGTGTATGATGTCTTTTAGTAAAATAATTGCGTGTAGTTTAATGGTTGTGTTTGTATCATCACAAGCATCAAGATTCAAAACCCATGTTAAAGAACTTATGATTCGATCATGTTTTGAAAGAATCGAGCGTGTTTCATATTGTGTGAATCGAACAAGATAAAGAACATTGAGGGCTTCTTTTAGACCAACGATTGTGCAGTTCTGATAACACGAAACAACTACGGTAATCATGGCTTTAACAATACCAACTTCTTTCAACAATACCCTATTGTTTTCACTCTTTGATGCAAGATTTTCCAAACTTATAAGTGATTGCAGTTTAATATCAAGTAGGTTAAGATTCTTGATAAGGTTTATGGCGATTACCTTCATCTGAAAAGATGAGTGCTTCGCCGGAACTTGATCGGAAACAAGCCATGATTGGATAAGTCGCCGGAGGTTGTGGTTGGGTGTGTAATCAGCACCGGTGGGCAGCGGTTGATTGGTCACCGGACACGTGTTGTTTTGGCCGTCGGACTGCCACCGGTGGATGCTTTCTCGGTCGTATGTGATGCCGGTGGCAACGGTCACCGGATCTTTCATGATTTGGAGGGAAATTGGGCAGATGAAATGGTGTGGGATTTCACGATCATCCATTTGTTTACAAGTTATTAAGAAAATGATTGTTGGATTGTTATATGGATTTGGTGATGCATATAAGGATGGTAAGAGATTGCGGCTAATTTGTACGTGTGGGTCTCCTTTGATTGTTCGGATTGTAATTGGGTGTAAAGACTTTGATTTATGAACTAATTTGAAACTTCTCCATCAATGTTCGTCTTTAGTATATAACTTTAAGTAAGTCGTTTCAAACTATTGCTTTTATAGATATTTTAAAATGTAATTTTCATTAATTTTATTATATCAAATATCTTTTAATATATTTCAGATTTTAGACTAACCAATTTTTTTATCCTGCACGTTGCGCTGAAAATTCCGTCACGATCCTAAGAATCAAGGTGTAGATACAGAAACATGTAACGAGTGTCACTCCGGTATAAAACATAAAACGTTCATTGTCGTAAAAGCGATCGTCACTCTGCCTGCTACTTGTTGCAGCGGCAACCAACATGATCGATCTCAAATAACTAAGCACGTACAAAAAACATTACAACAACAATCACTTTGCAAAAAAACTTAAAGCGTCCTCATTGTAAAAGCAACCATTACTCCGTCAGGCGAACGTACTATGTCATAAGAGAGAGTGTCACTTAAATAAAAGCAAAGGGAAAAGGCCAAAATAAATAGAGCGCATATGCATAAACACGTCGCAATGACTCTCATCTTCTCCTCGTGTCTCAACTCTGTGCAATCGCTCTTTGTAGCGTTTATACAATTCACAATGAGGAGAGTGATAATGTGTTTAATAGAGTTCCTTGCCGGTTGAGAGGAAGATGCATTTCCTTTGTATTGCTGACGAGGCTGATATTGTGATTGTGATTGTGATTTTTTGTTAAGTTGATTGTTTTCAAAAGCGTATGGGTTGATGATTGTTGTTCCCTTCCTTTCTAACTCAAGTTAGGGTGGTACTTCCATTGGGGTGTGTAGGCAGTGCTATATGACCCTTGATTGCGCATTCAATCACAAATATGAAAATTTGTTGTTAAAAAAAATAAAAAAATTAAGATCGTCCTTATTTTGAAAATTTTGTGCATTTCATATTTTTCCTACTAACTAGTGTTAAGTGTTAACTTTTCTGTTAATTTAAAGGGTAAAATGACTCAATAGCCAAAAGTAAAAAAACGTGTAATATACTTTTTTTTTTCTTTTCTATTTTATTTTTTTATAGATTTTCACGTTTATCAATTAGACTTCTTTAAAATTCTTATTAATTATCTAAAAGTAAACTGTAGTTTTCATCCCTTATACATGCAGTTTCAATCCACCCATAACAGTTTTCATTCTTGAGGTTTCAATTCTTAACATTTTCCGACCCTGAGTCTATTTTCCGTCTACACTTCCGTCTAGTTATCTGGGTGTTATGGTGAGTAAAAACACGCAACATTGACCAAAATGCCCCTCACGTGAGGGGCACGTGGAAGATTCTAACGAAAGTGTACACGGAAAATAGATTTAAGGACGAAAACTGCATAGAAATGAAACCTCAGAGATGGAAATTATTAAGGGTGGACTGGAACTATATATTTATACAAAAGTTAAGGACGAAAATTGCAATTTACTCATTATTTAATCAACTTATTTTATTTAAAAATAAGTAACTACTTATAAAAAGTTTATAAAACTTATTTATAAATTTTTTTGATTATTTTATAACATATAGTATGCGGAAAATTATTATGGTTTTTATAACATGTAATTTTATAAGCTCGATAATTTTAAAATTCTATCAATTTGGGACGCTAATTTTGCGTACGTTTATATCGTATGATTTAAAAGTAATTTATAAAAGTAAAAACTCAAATTTAGTATATATTTAAAATTACTATTTTTAAAAGTCGATTCGTGTTTTGTTCGTGACACCGCTCACTATTAATAACCGGCCTTAAGAAGTAAATATACATTTTTTTCCTCTAGGGAGTATATATTACATGATGATAGTGAGCGGTGTCATCCTACAGTTATAAATCATCGATAGTAAATGATGTCATTAAAAAATCAAGTTTTAAAAATAGCAATGAAGATTATTTTTAATTACGTTACCGAGCTAAGCATTGAAAGGCAATGAAGATTTGACAACTTTGCCCCTCGTGTGCCTTGCATTTAAAGGTTTTAACAGTGAGTACTTAACCGGGGTTAGATCAAGAGGCCAAAATAGTTAAAAGTTTAAACATTAAGGACTTAGTCGTTACATAATTCTTTTCTGGGTCAAATAGTTAAAAGAGGTAAACCACATGGATCATAACCATAATTCACTCAATAATAAATTAAAAATATACTGTAATATTTTTATGTTAGTGAAAGGGTATGATTTTGTCTTGCCAGTCAAACAGGAAGTTCGGTAGTCAAAAGGGTTGAAAAATTGGAGTGTCGTGATATATATGGTCCACAGGGAGACTTGGAAAATAAGACTCCGCTACTTTTATGATTTTATCTTACTTCATTAGTCCACGACTTCACACATAGATTTAGACATTTTTATTATTTTGAATCGTATTTAATAAGGTTCATTGGAGCCTTAAGACACTAGGAAACTGGAGAAAGATGTCTCTAAGATACGGAAAACATATAATTTTATAAAACTAAAACTTTTACGTAAAAAGATAATAGAAGCTATTTCTATGCAAAAAAATTAAGTTTGAACAACACAATTTGTTCAAAAACAACACGGAAGAAAATGTTTACTCAAAACATTTATGACAGAGTCATTTCTATCACACATTCACACATGTTAAAATAGTTTACATCTAACAGGTATGTTAGAAAACTTCTCATTTACATAAAGCATTTTAACGCACTGGCGGAGCTTGAGAATTTTGTCATGTAAGGCCAAGATTTAGGATCCAAAAAAAAAAAAGAAATTCTTTCATTGTGTTTCGGGTCATTTATTCGGCTCGGGTCGACGTGTCAGATTTAACAAAAAACAAACTCCAAAATATCATCTTTGTTCAATGACTTAACTGATGAATCGTATACATAAAAGTACATGTTTTTAATAAACAAAGACATAAATAACTAGAAAATGTATGTACCTGAAATGATGGGTACAACTATGCACGACGACCTTTCAGTTCTTTAAATTTATCAATTTATGGATTCAGAATCGAACTTCTCAGCAATCTATTTTTCTATGTAAATCAGCAACGAATTCACCAAAAAACTCATCTGACATCTTATTGCAAAAACAATTCTTGAATATTTTCATTGCTGAAAATCCCCTCTATTGTTGCAGTGAAAACTGGAAGTGTCAAGATTAACCGAACCACTCTATCAACCAAATAAAACGTCTTATGTTTTGTTGTTTCCACAAGACTTTGACATCGTTCAGAAATAGTTGATGCACCACTTAGCTTGATATTCTTTTTCATCTCAATATTAAAAGCTCCAACTAATATCGCAACCCAAGCCTCTCATGCTCTGTAAAATCTTCAAGTTAATAATTTTCAACAATAAGACAAATTTCGTCAACATTAATCTCTTTTGAACATAAACTACAACTAAGAGATAACAATTCAATGGTGTGCTTGATGTGTGTTTTATGTATATGCAAAACAAGGCCAAGTAATAAAATTTATAAGAAACGATCAACCTAAATCCACACACTAACGGCAAGTGTACCGGTCGCGATGTAGTG
>WOUH02000039.1:1097916-1110417 GCA_009936405.2 Stevia rebaudiana
TAGTTTTTTTTTTTTTTTTTTTTTTTTTTTAGTGGATTTTAATCCATTGGGTGACAGTGGTGGGTGTGGCCGTGTGGAAAGTGGCCGGTGGTGGTACCTCTGGGTTGGTGGTGGGTGGCTGGTGGTATTTTTAAAGCTCATTTAGTTAAAAACTAATTTTTAGGGTAAACATGTAAGAGTTTATTTGTTGAGTTAACATGCGACGAAGATGTTTGTTCTTTGAATTTTTTTGGTAACTTTATAAGTAATTACATCAAAAATTTTGCTTTGCTGTTATTTTTCTTGCTGGAAATAATCTTATATGTAACCACAAAAATTTACAGCTTATCTATTGTTTTAATGGAAAGATATTATTAAAAAAGGGTAATGTTGATGTTAAAACTTAATCTGAGAATCATGAGAGGCAGGGGAAGAAAGCAACTTTGAAGGGGGTGTTTGAGCTCTAAGTGTTCTAAATCGGTTTTGACTAAACCAAAAATATTATGTGGGTCGTGTTTGTGGATTTGTGGATCAAACCTTGCACGAATCCGAACATGAAACGAAATGTTGTCTAAGCAAAGTTTCTTATTTCTTTTAGTTATAATTTGAACTCTTAAGCAATTAACTATATGTTAAATAAAAAGTTGTATGTATTTTTGTTAAATTTTTGGCTCATATTTGTTGTCACAAGGAAGATGGACAATAAATGGCCAGACCTACTTGATGGGATAGTGGTGCAAGAAAGAGAGTGTTAAAATAAAAAACTAACTCCACTTATACAAGGTTGTTAATATCTAAATGTTATTATGGAAATAAAAAGAAATTAAGGTTACATATATAACGTTTAGATTTTAGAAAGAATGGACTAATTCACGGATTTAGATTTTAAAAGTAATGGATTTAGTCATGACTATATAGAAAATAGAGTTACCCGCCGCAACGCGCGGGTTACATATATCTAGTTTCTAATTAAAACTTATTGCACGTTTAGTGACTTTAGTCATTTAATATGAACCATTAGGTAAACTCCACAAGCTAAACGATGACCCACCCGGTAATGGAATCGAATTCCAAGAAAACCACCTTCCTTTTTATTAGGCATGCTTTCCACTACTCAGTTGTTTCATGTTGTTTCATGTCTTTAGTAACTTTTGTATCGGTTAATGAAAAAATAGTAAGTGTTTAATTCTTTGTCTTTCCTCATCTTCATTTTGGGATTGTTTGCCTATTATAAAAAGGTTAAATCATTTGAGAGATCCTGATGCATACAGAGACATCAGACAAGTGATCTTCTGGAGAGCCTTTAGTTCTCTATCATTTGATGCTTTCGTTATTGTCCTCGTCCTTCAACCGACACACAAGAAATATTTGCTCTTGGATTCGCCACATACACCTAAGCCGTTTCTTGAAACATGCAACCAGCTGAATCACCACCGGCCCCCAACTTAGTGTCACCGAAACCACCATCAACTTCTTCACCCACTCACCTGTTCTAACCACCAAACCAAATTTCGGCATCGCACCTTCTACTTCCCCAACTATTGTCTTCCATAGCCCAAACACCTATGTACCAACTATTCGAGATAATTATGAATCTTGAATAACAACCAAGAGATAAATTAAAGTTTAGTTAAAATTAATAATTATAAGGTATTATTTATTTGTAATATTTATCAGGTTTATTAGATAGGTTTTATTAATTGTTTATTTAGGTTTTTGAGTTTTAGTAGGATTACAACTTTTAAGTTAAAAATATGGGTATAAGGAGTTAATGTAATTGGCCTGGATTAATTATATACAAAAGTTGATCAGATTTAAGTAATCACCAAGAGTTTTTGTGTTCGTATTATTTTTCGATCAAGAGTCTGAGCCAACACCAAACCCACATCTAAACATCAAAATTGATGTTTCAAAGCCCTAAAGCATTTACCAAAACCCACTCTGTTAATCTTAAACCATATGCCTTGGATGACTTCATCCTTGGGCCCCTCTAAATTTTTTATTGTAGAAAATACTCAAGCAACAATGATCATTGCAATACCACAGCTACCTAGGAGAGAACCGACGTGAATTGGTACGAGTCAAATGACCCCAATGAAACTCCACTTTCATACAACAATATTTTATTTTATTTTCTTAATCTAACAAAATAAAGCATTTAGTTTTTATAATTACAATGAAGTGTCATGTAAACGTACAAACGTACAATAAGAGACCCCAATAATGTTCCCATGGTAACCCATCATATATTATAATCGAGTAAAAAAAACTAAAAAAAAAAATATTTGTCAAAGTAATTCAAGCTGTTTAACTCTTTTTAAAGGACTTGGGTTCGTTGTCTTTGCTCTTTGTTCAATTTTGATTCTAAGGCTTGTTCCTTTACCCTCGCCTTCAATCAGTTCTACCATTTTCTTCTTTTAATTCTCCAAGATTCCTCTATGCTTGAATTTTGGTTGTCTTCATATGAACCTTTTGTGAATTTAAGTTTTGAGCATCAAAGTTGAAACTATTGGTTTATAACGTACATACAAGTTTCATATGTTTTGAGAATAGGTACATTTAACAAAAACCGAATATATTAACTCCCATTGCATGGATATGAATCAACCCAACCTAAAAAATTTGCACAATCAACTGGATAGATTTAAACACTAAACCATAGTGACACAATGATAAAAATTATAGGTTTGTCACTACAATTACTTCTACCAGACTACCACCATGTTGTTACGAAGCTCAAAGTTGAACTACAAAGAACCAGTAGCGACCACCGTGACGTGACATTACATATGTAATTTTATGAAATCAAATGTCACAACTTTAATTTTATAAACCGGTTAAATGTTTAATATAAAACCAAATAGTATCTTTTTTTCAAAAGTCCACAATTGGTGGCACTTGACGAGTGGGAGAGAAATGCAATATTATTATATACTAACCCTAACCTAACGTAGCCTGCCATCCGTCATGTATGCTATCGTGTCTCCACGTTCATATGAATTCCAAATTCAAACCTTTCACTCTTTATATATATTTCCCCAATCTTCTTCTTCTTCACCTTCGACCATTTCAAAATCATCGCTTAATAATAATATTCATTCTACAGGTATCAACTACTTCTTCCTTTTTATCATCTTCTGTCTACTTTAGATCTTAAATATCAACTGTTTCGAATCTCCACAAACAGTTTTCACTGGAATTTATCAGATCAGAAGTTTGTGTACATGAATTTGTGTTGATATAAACTTTAAGTTGTTCGATTTCATTTTGAAGTTATGTTAATGATTTACTGTTTTATAGGATGCGAGTGTTGTGATTCCATTTCGAACTTGATTTTCCATTAGGTTTTATCATTTTGTTAGAAATTTACGAATGATTTCATGATATTGATGCAGAGACATGAGTGAACCGAAACGCACTCCCAAATTGAATGAAAGGATTCTGTCATCTTTGTCAAGGAGATCTGTTGCTGCTCATCCGTGGCATGATCTTGAGATTGGTATCTTCAATCCACCTATTGATAATGTTGAATTTATGTTTTCGGAAGTTATTATGTGATATTAGATAATCAAAATTTTTTAAAAAAATAAATATTCATCCGTTAAACAGATCAAAGTTTGTGGAAGTGATGTTTCAAGTGTTCAAAAATGTTGAGATGGCTAATTTTAAAAAATATATATATATATTATAAGGTGATATGCATTTGCATCTAAAACAGTTGAATTGATAAAGTGGTGTTTCATGTTACCAAAAAGGTCAATTTGCCATTCACATCAACAAAAAGTTGTCTACATATAAAACTTCACAAACACGTGTATTTTCACAATTTAGATACTTTAATATTTAGATGTAACATAACAGGTTTTAGAAGCCTGTGTTTGAATAGTTTTAATGATAGTTAATTAACCGGATGCAATAGTGTTTGACGAATTCTGATTTTTTATTTATTTTTCGAAATTAGTATATGAGATTACCAAAAAAGGACAATTCTTTGTGAAAGATGAAGACTTTTAAATCAGTAATTTCTTTTATAAAAACTCATCATTTGACCCCAAAAATCATACAAAAAATATGTTTATAAAAGATTAAAACGGTTGTAGCGATTACAAATCATAATTTTTATTTCCTGACCTACACAGGACCTGGAGCTCCCGAGATCGTCAATGTGGTATGTAAATCTTGTCATCAACATAGACGTATATATATATATATATATATATTATTCCATTTATTTTTATTAATAACTTCCCTTTGTTTAGCTGGCCTAATATTTAATTGTAATTTGTATTCAGGTAATTGAGATCACAAAAGGAAGCAAAGTGAAATATGAACTTGATAAAAAAAACTGGGCTCATTAAGGTACAATTACTAATTCGTGGTTCTTTGATTCATATATTACACACAGAAATTTTTTTAATTCATAATAATTAAAATTAAAATATTTAATGGAGTTCATAGGAATTTTGAATTAAATTGTTTTTATTAATGACCAGGTTGATCGCATCTTGTATTCATCTGTGGTTTACCCTCATAACTACGGGTTCATTCCTCGTACGCTTTGTGAAGATAATGACCCAATGGACGTTTTAGTCCTTATGCAGGTATTTATACATGTTTTAATTTTCATAAAATATTAAATTTATTTATATTCTTGAAATAATTAAATTTGTTTTGTGTGTTGCAGGAACCAGTGTTACCTGGATGTTTTCTTAGAGCTAGAGCCATTGGATTAATGCCAATGATTGATCAGGTGATTTTTATCATTATAATAATCAACATCTATCATGATTTTTTTGTCATTATGATCTTTTTATGAAAAATAATAATAATAATAATAATAATAATAATAATAATAATGTTTATGGATTTAGGGGGAAAAAGATGACAAAATTATTGCAGTATGTGCTGATGATCCAGAGTACCGCCACTACACTGATATAAGCCAGTTACCCCCTCATCGTCTGGCTGAGATTCGCCGATTCTTTGAGGATTGTATCCTTTTAATTAATATAAGTTTTAAATTTTTATTTATTTTTTGTTGGTAAAAGAAATTTTCTTGACAAATGAAATAAGATAAGAAGAATGAGAACAAAGAGGTTGCAGTTGATGAGTTTCTGCCTTCAAAAACTGCTCATGATGCCATCCAGTACTCCATGTAAGTTTTTTATTTTAATTAATTTGCTAATATATATGTATGTATGTATGTATTTAATTAATGTGTGTGTATGTGTATATATGTTGTAAATAAAATGTTGATTTTGGGTGATACAGGGATCTTTATGCTGAGTACATCATGCAGACTTTGAGGAAATAGATGAATTGGTTATTGTATGATGAACCGGGTGCCAATTTTTAACATTCAAGTTGAAGATCAAAGACCAAGTTCATTGCTGTTTACTTATGCTATTGATATTGTTATATTTTGAGGGATATATTGAATTTTGTATGAATTAACTCAATGGATTACTTGTTTTAACTTTTTTACTCAGCATCAAAATTATTAAAATAGTTCGAAACTTGTTTAAATGTAACAATTATGACTTGTTACTTTGAAAATTTGAAGTAAACAAGCCAAACAAATTAATTAAAGGTGGTTCAATGGATTTAAAAATAGTTGTTCGGTTTTCTTATTAATAATTAATTTTAAGTTGAATGACACTTTCTGGAGTTAGTCTTTCCTTTTCAAGGGTAGATATAAAATTTGATTAATTATATCATTTGGAACTTACAAAAAGTTTTGTTACGAATAAGGTCTACTGGATATGTTAGTTATATATCTACATGTCTATAAACTAACATGTTACATGATTAAAACATGCTTCAAAGCTGTTTTTTTAACATCGTTTGGAACCACACTAAATACCCGAGTGAGCCTTCCTGAGACAGGATGTCAGCCGTACATACTGATTTTGACGCTCCAAGCCAAAAAACACCATCAAGGAGAAAACTCACCCATGATTTTGACGTACCAACCTGAAAATATGTCTCAAATAGAACTTGAACGCAAGACTTCCTCATTTTTATTAAGCCTGGATACCTCATCCTAACCACATGAGCTAAAGATAATTGGTTACCAGCTAGTTACAAAACTAGGTGTAAATGAATCAAGCTCAAGTTTCATATGTTAAACAAGCTTATATGTTTAATATTTAATTATTTTATTTTTTTATTTGTAGGTATTTATAAATTTTTCATATATAACACTTAGTCATTTTTTCATAAGTTATATAGTCATTATATCATAATTTATATATATAGCATGTTGGTAAATTACACAAGTAAACCCTTTGGTCTCCGTATTTTACTTTTTATACAGCTCTGTATAGTCAAATAAATGATAATTTTTCCTTTTTTTTTTTTGCTAAAAATAGATTCAGAATTGCACATATTATTTTATGAAAACATTAAAAATCAACAAAGCCTACAACAAGCCAACAACTACAGTTCAAAGATATATATTCTGAAATCCAAAAAGACAGATAGTTATGCGCAGACAATGGTTAACATGATTATATCAATCAATTGCGCGCAGAAAAATCATCACATTCTATTACCATTCTTTCGTCCACGTCATCAACTCTGCTTTAAGATACATCAACAGTTGCAGCATCATATAGACCTGTAACCACCAAAGTTAAAAAAAAAAACAATTCAATACAATCTTGTATAACTGAAAAAAAAAGGTATACAGAAAAAAATCAGCCTGTGAAAACAAGTTAAATTAGTGTTGATAACTTTTACATATATTATACTTGATGCATTTAATGTTTATTACAAACGAATGTTTCGGGTCAACCGATATACCAGAAATTTGTGGCCAGCTTATGCAGGACTATTTCTGAAAAATGGATGATCAAGTGCTTGTTGAGCAGTAAAACGGTTTGTTGGATCAAACGTTAATAAACCATGAAGCAAATCAACAAATGATGATCTTGATCCTCCAAATGTTACACTTTGAGATATCATATTCTACATTGTAAACAAAACATTATTAACTAATACGTTTAAGATTAAAATTAAGCTTCATGAAAACCATAATTGTTATAAACCTTGAGGCGATCTAGCTTCCTTACTGCTCTAATACTCTCCCTAGAAACTGCACCTTCAGGCCAGTTTAATCTTGATCTTCTAAAGTATTTTTCTGCACCGCGACTGTTGTAATAATTATTAATTATTAATACCAAAAAAAATAAATCAAAACCTGATAAAAAATAGTTTCTTGCTTTGTAAATGTTTTCAGATTACCAAATTTTGTTTTCATAAAAAAAATGCAATGACTATTTGACTTTTGTTTTGTCTAGTTTTTTTCTTCCAAACAGATATAAAATATATTTTAAATTTTTAAAAATTAGGTCTTACTTTGCTTTCCGAATCATATGCTCTGGTAAAGGTCCCAATACCCTTTCCATCATTGCCAGATGTTCTAAATTCTCATGAGTCTGAAACAAAGCTTCACCCTGAAAAAGTATAAATCATTTTTTTTAAACATTTCAAATAATATATAATTTCATTTCACTTCATTGCAAACGGACTTATAACAAGAGAAAAAAAAAAGAAAAACAAACCGAGCATAATTCAACAAGTATACAACCAACACTCCACATATCACACGGGTAGCTCCATCCAAGACCTAAAATAAATACAAATCCAACAATTAAAATTTAAACGAAAATATATAAATGATGTTTTGTACATGAGATTTTAAAAAATAATAATAATAATAATAAAAACTATATCTAATCTAAAATTTCAAGATTCTAGGGATATAAACATATAGATAACAATTACAAACATCAATCAAATAAACATATGTGACATTTTCACCTAAAATAACTTCAGGTGCTCGATAGTGTCTTGTACAAACAATGGAGCTATGATTTTGATTATCATAAGCAGTACTACCAAAATCAATCAACTTAATCTCACTCGATTTTGGCAAATACCTATAATATATTTCACCCTGTGAAGACCTCTGCAACATTTCAAAAACTAATTTAAATATTTTAACCAATCCACATTCTGCAAAATGGGTCCAACCTCAAAGGGTAAAATGGTCATCTACCTTGTACCCAGGAAGCTTTAAATAATCAGAAGATACAAGAAGTATATTTTCCGGCTTCAAATCAGTATGAATTAAGTGTAAACTATGCATATCTGTCAATTATAATATGAAAAAATGTTACCCAAAAAAGATTGTGATAATTGTTTTATTATAAAACCGAAAATATATCTACACACATGCTACAGATTCCAAAAGCTGTCGTCCAATTTCCCGAACAAGATCCACAGGAAATGGTGAATATTTATTTCTCTTTAAAAAATCAAATAAACTTGGTCCAAGCTTCTCAAACACCTGATCACCAGTGAAATGAATTCTTTCATGTTTAGTGAGTATACTATGAATGATGATCATATACCAATCAGCCTCCAGAAATTTACATTTTAATTGTTATAACATATACTAAAACACGTTATCATCAAACAACGAAAGAAAAAATAAATCAAAGAGTTAATTACATACATGGTCCTTGTGATTTGCGAAAAGTATCAGGTTTGGATACTAAGGATTAACGTAACAGGTTTAGGTTTTATATTTTTACTTATGTAACAAGTTTGAGTAAAAGTGAAAAACGACTAACTTTTGTTAACTTTTCCGTTAATTTTAGTCAAAGGGTATTTTGATCACTTTACTCAATTTAACGGAAATGTCGACAATAGTTAGCCTTAATACCAAACTCGTTACAAAGTTGAAAAAGCATAAAACCTAAACATGTTACTTTAAACACTTAGTACCAAAATTTGTTACTTTCCATAAACCACAGGGACCATTTGTGTAATTAACTCTAAGTTAATAAACAGAGCATCAGAAGATAAGGTAGTCACTGAGATACTTACTATGCATATATGATTGCGATAATCAAACCAGTTCCTGATCTGCACACAACTGCAGAAATAAACAAATGAAAACAAATCAGACAATTACATTGTTGCCCATGAAGTATGAAATTTGACATAATGTGAAAGAAACATACAGCGATCTGCCTTTATTGTTCTTAACAAGTTTCTGAAGAACATCCACTTCGATCATTGCAGCATCACGATACTTTCTTATGCTTCTGACGACTTTGATTGCTACATATTCACGGGTTTCGCGATCCCAACATTCCAAAACTCGACCAAATGTGCCTACAGCACTAGCAATTTGCTGATACCCACAAAAGAAGATTGATAAAAATATAAGATTTTGCAGACACCGGACACTTTACTGCTAACCTTCACCCATCTTGCTTAGTATTTTATCTGAATAATAATACAATTAAATAAAAACCAACTGTTAGATGCTTGATAAAAGGTCAAGAAAACAAGCAAAGGGTTGGTGAATCAAGTTCCATGTTATTTTGTTTTGATGTACTCAACAATCATGCTTCTTAACTTCAAATTATTGTGAGTCTGAAGCTTGTTGAGATATAATTGGCAAACATATTTGAAAATCAACGATCTAAAACACCAGATAGAAAACAAACAAAAAAAACTCACATCTTGGAGTTAGATTCTCCCCTAAACTGTAATTATAATGTCCTTCTCGATCATCCTCTCTTTTTGGAGGCGATACGTGGCGACACAACACAGGCTGCCGTACTTGTACCTACAAAGACAATCAGAAAATCAATTGGTGAACAAAAAACCCTAAACGTTAATGTTTCCAAACACCATCAATCGATTCTCATAAGTCAGAATCTAACCTCTTGTTGTTCTGTTGGGGAAGCTGCAACATCCCACGTAAGACGGCGTCGTTTGGTGTTGTGTTGCTGCTCCTTCTCTTCAACCATTACCAGTCCTGAAGAATCAATCGCAACCATTCAACCACCCACGGATGATTCGCTCTCTGCAACCAAAACAGGTAAGTTCTTGCAATATGATAGACGGAATTGAATTATATAATATTGAGGGGTTTTGTAATCGGTGATGGGGAATTTGTAGATTTATTATTATTATTAGGGTTTGTGGCGAAGAAAGGTGGAGAAAGAATTAGGGCTTTTGGAGAGATAAATTTGCAGTGCGTGCGTGCTTCGCTAATCGCTACACGTAAACGAATGACGTAATCCGGTCGGGTCTAGCTTTGGGCATGTAAGAACTGAGATATAAGGTGGTCGTGTTGTTATCGTTGGTCCATATGGTCCACCAGTCCACAAACTA
The DNA here is from genome assembly GCA_009936405.2 of Stevia rebaudiana. Taxonomy (NCBI): domain Eukaryota; kingdom Viridiplantae; phylum Streptophyta; class Magnoliopsida; order Asterales; family Asteraceae; genus Stevia; species Stevia rebaudiana. The sequence continues at coordinate 1,108,093 of WOUH02000039.1, forward strand.
CCAAAAAAAGGTGTTGCGTACTTGCGTGTGCTGGTAGAGGTGTGAATAAAACCCGTTTTGTAACCGGAAACGAGGGTACTACTCAGAACCAGACCTGGTTTCTATTGTTTTAACAGTGGATCTGGTTCCTACCTGAAAGCACCCGATGATTTTTATACAGTTTGTCGGTTTCTGTTTGGATGTACCTATTGGAGATAATTCTGATTCTCGAAGATAAACACAAGATAAATTAAAGTTTAGTTAAAATAAATAATTATAAGTTATTATTTAATTTGTAATGTTGATCAAGTTTATTAGATAGGTTTTATCAATTGTTTATTTGGTTTTCTAGTTTGAATAGGATTACAATTGTTTAGTTATAAATATGGGTTTAAGGAGTCATTGCAATTGTCCTGGTTTTATTATATACAAGAATTGGTTAGGTTTGGTCAAACGATAAGAGTTTTTGTGTTTTTATTATTTTCCGATTAAGAATCTGGGCCAACAGTTTCTTGGTTTTAAATCGCTTCTAGAGCCAGACCCAAACCAGTCAAAAACTGATAAAAAACTGCTCAAATGGGAAAACGTTGTCAACAACATGATCAGACCTGGCATTGGTTCCACTTCTACCTGATTTCACTTTGTACATGGTCACTCATTACCAGGTTTGAACCCGAAATTGCTTCTTAAATAAATACATGATTTGCCCAACTCTACGTGTTGTCGTGTTGGTAAAGCTACCATCATGTAGGGTAACTTTGAGATAGTAACAATAAAGAAGTATATGTATAAAAGCATTTGTATCTCTGTGATAATCTAACTAATTATCACATTTTTCTAAGTTTATCACTTAATTATTTTTAACTTGCTAATCTCAATGTCTAACCACGTCTCTATTTTACTCAGAAATATTTAATTTATAATTTTTTCTTTCTTTCTTTTATACACTGATAAAAAAAAGATAAAAATGTACAGAATCTTTTTAAGTATAGAGATACATATTGGAATATAAATTAAGATGTGAACGTTCCAAGAGAATAAGAGAGAGAGAAAGAGATTCGTAGTGACGATGCTTTAAGTTTACCAAGTTAAAAATGTCTTGTGCTCTTATACTACTAGGGCTTATGTGTGAGCAAAGGTTTGTGTAACCCAAAACTGTATAAATATCTTGTACTCATGCAGAGATGAAAAGGAAACGGTTTCATAACTAAAACGGTAAAACCAGTTTGATTCCATCCCAGCCAAAATGCAAGTAAGTCAGTTTCAAAACCATTGATTTGAGAATGATTGTTATACTTGAATGCACCGAATCAGTTTAACCATAATCGAACTGGTAAAATCAATTAACTGTAATAAGAAAACATTAAACCAGGCCAAAATTGAATATCACCCACACATATTCATTCGGTATTTTACAAATTTGAGTCACCCCTTTCATTATGGGGTGACGGAGGGATCATACCATTCAAGCCTTTTTTTTTCGTGCTTTTCCCAGAGGTCTGGAGAAAGCTGAAATCAAATGGGATGTGTCTATTTATCTATCTCTTGACTCGAAATGGGGGCAGGTGACCGCCTGGATCCCACGAGTGAATCGAAAGTACACATAAAAGAGATGTTGGACTCATAACAAAGCATTGTCATATTTTGAGACCATAAATGCATTACTGAACAGCAAGTTTTCTGTGATCCCATCGAACTTTGCATCAAAACATTTTAGGGTTAGAATACTAGTGCTATTTGTGAACTAGTGAAAAGTTTTAACATTTATTTTAATCAAATCATTTTCCATTACAATGCGTGACAAAATCACAAAGAGATGAGAATGATTCTCCAAACCATTTTATAAAATTAGATTGGCGTGGATAGAAAGTGTTTTCCCATTCTTCTTGTTTTACACCATACATGATACATATGTTTTTATTATAAAAAAAACTTATGATTATTAATTCTACTTGATTTAAAAATGATTTTTACTCGATTTTGTTTATACATTTTCATATTTCATTTATAACTATCATTTTAATAGAAATTAATAGGAAATCAAATGAATTTTTTTGATAATTTTGTTTATAAAATTGCTATCAACAATAAAAGTGATAACCAAAATTACCTTGTGTTCCAATTACTATTAACCATGTAGGGTTAGGATCAACTAAATAGGGAGCTTATTCTAAGAGGGCTAAAAGGAATTTTAACAAAATAATAAACCGACTCAAACGAACTCCGATTGAACTCATTTTAGCGGCGTTGTAACCGTCTTGTTAAACTTTACGATCTTAGCTTTTAGGGTTTATCTTTTGGATTTAGATTTTAGGGTTTAGCTTTTGGGGTTTAGCTTTTAGGGTT
>WOUH02000039.1:1119534-1132240 GCA_009936405.2 Stevia rebaudiana
TTCCCACGGCTTGAACCCATGACCTCAAGGTCACAAAGCAGCAACCTTACCAGTTGCTCCAAGGCCCGCCCTCTTGTTTACTTTTAAACACTAACATATTAAACATCTTCATCATATCTGGTCAGATTTGTTTAGATGATTTTCTAGTTTGTTTAAATACTCAAACCTATTTCTCAATAGATGGTCGGTCATAAATGTTCAATTTTGATGGTTAAATGTATACAATAGGTTTGAAAAACGCAGACCACAACGACATAATCTTTTTTATATGGATCTGGTCATAGTGTCCCAGTGTAGAAATATTTTTGTTATAAATATCTAGTTTGCTCAATAAGTTTCCAAATTAATTTTAGTTTTTTTTTTTGGGTAAAATGATCATGATTTATACTATTAAAATACTTTGTTATAGTTAATATCTTTGATTGGACCCATTGAAGCTAGGTTTATAATAAGATATTATGTTGCGTGTTGTGCAGGTTGATCGAACCGTTTTCAAGGGTGGAGATAGGTCACATAGCCAGTTTGATTGAGCTTCCAGTTGACCATGTGGAGAAAAAACTGTCGCAAATGATACTCGACAAAAAGTTTGCCGGAACACTGGACCAGGGTGTCGGATGTCTCATCATATTTGAAGATCCAAAAACCGATGCAATCTTTCCCGCAACTCTTGAGACCATTCAAAACATGGGCAAGGTTGTTGACAGCTTGTTTGTCAGATCCGCAAAGATCATGGCGTGAGATCTCACACATACTTTTCTACTTGTTTCGGATGATGATTGTTTTCTTATCTTGTATGTTTTCGTTATGCTTTTGACTTTGTTAGATGATCATGATGTTTTCCTATTCTTCTTTATCTTGAGTTCATGTGTCAGAATCTTTGGTTAGAAACTAATCTTTGCTTATCTCTTTCATTAATTATATTGCTCGTATTGGATAATGCTTTTTATTCATCAGATCCATATTGAGTATAGAAAGAGTTTGCAGTCTGGTTTACCGGTTTGATGGATATAATACCAGTTAGTTTGGTTTTAAAGCTGAGGGGATGACTTATGATTGATGTTATGGTATATTTAGATTAGGGGTCTTAGGGCAATTGTTCAGTAGTTTAGGGTCTAGATGAAAATAGAGAACCAGTCTCACAGTCTAAGTGTACTTGAACGAGATTTTTTCTTTGATGAGAGGTTAGCGTATTGATTTGAATGGAGTAAATCCAACTTTGTTAGATTCTTCTTAAAACAACATATAACTTTTGAAGTTGTGCATGTGAAAAAAAGGTTACAATAACAAGCTTAAGCTCAGAATATTCAGTTTAATAAGTTGTGATCAACACTAAAAGGTTGTGATGTTGTGGTACTAGTGTGTAGGAATGTATGTTATTGATAGACAAAAGATTTGAATTTAGAAAGCGTGTAAGTTAGATGTTCCAAAAAAACAAAAACAAAAGTAAAATCAATCTTGGCACTTTATGCCACTACGGGTGTTAGTCGTGTTGAGTAGACACGTTAAGTTAATGAACTTGAACATGAATCATGTATTTATTCATGTCGCATACATAACCCTAACTCTGACACATAAAATCGAGTAAGCCGAACATGACCCATTTAATTAAACGGGTAAAACATATCATTGAAAATAACCAATTTATTAAACAAGTTTTAAAACCTTAAACCACATTGCATATTTGCATGACTCACTTCAAACGTTCCAATACTAGTGGAAATAAGCGTATTGCCCAATCAAATCATTTCAATTTTGACCTATCTAACTGATCTAGGTCAACAACAAACATACCTAGTAAATTTTACTTACAGCAAAGCTATTAATAGGGTCTAGAGAGGTGAGTTGTATGTAGATTAGCCTTACCTCTATCTTTGGAGAAAGGAGAGTGCTTTTAGAGAAACCCTTGATTGTATAAGTATTATTCGGGTTCACAATACTCTTAACTAAACCCTACTGTAACTACTTTAAACATAAGTTGCACTTTACATAATGTAACATAAACTAAAGATAAAACACATTCCCCAAACACTTACAAACATAAATGTGTCTTGGATCTAATTTAAAACTCTCTTACAACTTCAACAAACATACCTATTTACACCATCACATCTTTCCTAGACGGAATAGCAAACCGAGCTGAAAAAGACCGACACAAAACATCAGCATTTCCCCTTTCATATCCATCATCAAAATTCTGCATGTAATCTTGTAGATCATACGAATAGACAAAACACGTCATCTTCTTTTTGTTGTTTTTGTTGTTCTTCACAATCTTTCTCCAAAACCTTTTCCATTTTGGTTCGGAACCAACATCAAAATCTTTCTGAGTGTACTTCCTACCCAATTGAAGACTACAACTTCTAGATTTATGCCATGTTCCAATGTCCATCGCGCAAGAAAGAGTAGGAAAGATCTTTTGTTTCTCACTTATGAACATGCATTAGTTCAGATCTATATATACATGCATACATTATACATATGTATTCTTTATCAAGTTCATAAAAGTAAAAGTAACCTAACTTAAAATATACCCACACAAGATAAGGAATTTTGTTACTTTAGTCACAAGGCTTTAATTTGATTTATGTATATAGGAAAGAAGCCGGCTTATCAAGAACGGCTTACCTTTGATTCTAACAAATAATTTCCTATTATTACATAAGTGAAAATTAATAATTAAGTTAGCAAAGAAGATAGATGAATACTAATTAAGTTTAAGAACTTGGTTTAAAGAAAATAATTATTAGTTTATTACTTCGATAGAAAACAAGCTATATGGCTCAAAGATGAACGGCTTCAAAGTCGGCTTTAAATATTCCAAAGCGCATGCCGCCGAAAGAAACGTTCGGCTGGTGGTTCCAATCATCAAAATTCGCACAGAAGCTATTAAAAATTTACGAAATATTGAATTTACATATTTTGATGCATGATGACAAAATCGTTAGTTTTCTTTAAAGGTAGATCCTTTCGGCTAGATTTAAAACCAAAACACCATAACAACAATCTTAGACCATGTGTAATGGTGCTTGACCACCAAGTAGGGCTGTAAATGAACTGAACGTTCAGTGAACAGTTTGTGAACCGTTCGGCGGGAAGTTCGTTCGTTTAATAAATAAACAAACATGAACAAGAAATTTTGTTCGTTTAGTTAAACAAACGAACATGAATAGGAGTATCGTTCGTTCAATAAAAGATATAATAATTTCAAGTGGTCAAGCCCATTTCAAGTGATCATTACACATGGTCTTATAATAAAAGATATAATAATTTCTATAATTAAAAAAATAATAATATTGAAAATTAAACTTATACACACCCTATTTTTAAAATGAGAAACAAAATTTATTAGTTTATCTTTAAATCGGTGCGTGTATCACATAACCAACTTTAAGTATACAACCATAAAAATCGTGTAAACACAACTAAATACTTACAAGACATAGTGAGAGAGAATTATCTACACACAAATAATGATCATCTTCTATCTTCAATATAGAATAAAACATTAAAATTTATACCATGTGAGTATGTGACACTTTTATACATCACTATTTTTACACGTGTCACATTCTTAGACCTCCTTCGTTTTTATGTATATCTGGTTTTTTAAGTTTCGAATTCTAATTATTTCCAATACTATTAATATAATTTCAAACTTTTTAAAACTCTATCACTTCTTATATATGATATTGTTCCCAAATTAGGTGATTGTACTTAATTTATAAACTCAAATACTTATCAATCAAATAACGACTTTGTTATTTAACTTTCGTCATTTGATTGATAGGTTAGAAGTTAAATAACATCATACTGTTATTTAACTTCTAACCTATCAATCAAATTTTGGATTGAAACGGTCGGTCTCATATCCCATGGGATTTTCGATCAATTTATATATATAAATATACAAGTTGATTTTAATTAAACTACAACCTACAACATACCAATCCACCTACGCTACTTACAATAAACATGAATCTATTTTAATTTAAAAATTTTCAAAACACCGAAATACATTCTCACTTCTCAATAGATTACCCGTTACAGATTTTTTATGATTTTGTATATAAAATTAGTAACTCTTACGATTATTATTATTCAACCACCGGACGTGTATAAAGCTACTAGTATGGTCATGTAACAACTCTATATATTATAGTTAAAATAATAGTTACATACTGTTCTCTAAATAAATTTATATTGCTTAAAAAATCTTTTAAAATCGGTCCCGTAAATGATTATATGATAACGTCATTTAGTCTAAATTAGCGTTTTTTTGTTAACCAACATACCATTCTAAATTCATTTGCTAACTAGAACAGTTTACCGTTCGATTCCGACGTTTTGCAATTTATTTGTTTGGTTTAGTCTGGTTTGACTTCAAACCAACTTATAAACTGAACCACCAACCATTTTACTTTTATTATTTGTACATTTTCTCATTTTCAGAATGTAGATTAAAAAAAGTGAATACAAATTAAATTATTATTAATTTTTTATTTTTTTTAAATCTATCTGGCTACCAATAAATGCCAAATCTAATCGTATTGCATTGGTTTTCTTCTACCAACAGAATATACTCCTTCACTCACTGTGGTCCATAACCAGTCTAATCGTCAAAGCCAATAATAATAATGCATATAAAACATACAATGACACCAAAAGTGTACAAATGGCTGATGCATCATATTGAATACTGACACACCAAATGTACAAGTGGCTAATGCATCATCTTCAACCTCGACACACCACTTATAATTTCATGCCAATAATGTAAAAAAGCATACGTTTCTCAACAACAATCCAACTTATCTATCAAACCCCACCACGATCCCGATTGATCCGACCCAAAAAATGAAATCAACAAACATTAATTGTCCAAAAAACCGACAATTTTCACATGATTTTTAACATAAATAAATTAGTCCACATTGTGAAATACAGTGGATACAACATGATCATAAAAACATAAGATCAATAAACTTAACTAAACATAACTTAACTTCCATTTGAGCGGTTATGTGAATGCATAATAGATCTCAACTGTTGATACGAATCCCGACACACGTGTGAATAATCCGACATTGCCCGAAAAAGTTCGGGCAACCGAATCTTCAAACTCCCTAACGATTTATCTCTCACTTGAACACAAAGCTTTTGATGAGCTTCCATTTCATCTTCAAGCTTCTTCTTCAACGTCTCAACCGCAAACTGCCTCTCAGCAATCGGGTCAGGACCCGTGACCCGGTTCGGCTCCGTTTCATCTTGCGGGCCCCGTCTCATTACATACTTCTGATGCCAATCTTCAAAAGCTTGATTCCTCCTCAAGAACTCCTTTCTAGTTTCCTCACATCTCTCTTTAAGCTTCATTTCTTCCTCTTGATGGTTCATAATGGTTTCGATAACCGCAGCAAATGACGAAATTGCACTTTTCGCGAGTTCATCGGGAAGCTTTTGAAGGTGATCGTGCCACGAATGTAGGAGTGTTTGGATCGGAGGCGTTTGGACACGCGGTGGCGATGATATTTTCTCCTTTAAACTGCTTTCGATCGGCACGAGGTTTAGTTTTAGCCAGCTATTTAGGGCTTGAACATAGTTCTTTTGATGGGTCACTAGGGTTTCAAAATGTGAGTACCACCCTTGAACCACATGGTACAACTGAACCGTTCGCTCATAATGGTGTTTGGTTGTTTCTTTCGGGGCTCCCGATACATCAAGAGATTTGAGGTCGGTTACAATTGTTAGCTGGTTGTCGTGGTGTTCACACATCGAGTCCCACATCTTCGACATCCTACACGTTTTGTCAAGGGTATTTTAGTCATTTCACAAATAGAGGCCGTGCGTAACAAAAACACACGCGTGGTGCAAACAAGAACTTACCCGTCAACAAGAGAAACAAGTTTTGGATATAATTGTTTATCACGAATGTCGTTTACTTCTGAAACGGTTGAATCCAATGATTGCATGTCGACGATGTATCGCGTATGCAAATGACTAACCGCCGCCTTTGTTTTTTCTAAAGATTCAGGAGCCGCACCTCGTTTTTTCAATTTGTTAAGTAATGACACTTTTCTTTGATACTCTAACTTCATAAGCTCACCAGCCTACAAAACATCAAGAAACCAAGTGTTATAATTATAATTATGGTAACATTTTCGTATAGGTTTCAAACTTGAAATGACCATTTTACCCTTTAGCAACCGTTACAAAACACGATCACGCACCTTTACTTCTTCATATAGTTTCTTCTCCCACGCGAGAAGCTTATCAAGAACGGTGGCATGCGTTTCATATTTATCTTCATCATATTCTTCATTCCCGTTTTCACCGTTAGGTGCACCTTTAAAAGATCGATTCCATGTGATCACCCGCATCACTCTTGCAGCATGATCAATGTGACCTACCAAATCAAGCAAGTTTAAAAGTTAAAACATATCATTCGGTTCGTATGACTACTATAACGAAAATGACCTATTAGCCACATGATAGTTAACAAGATTTGATCATTAAAGATAATATTAATAACAGTTTAATGACTAATTACCTCGGTTATCGGCGAAATTGGAGTGATAATGCAACCGTGTGGCCTCAAGCATCTTCGACACCTCTTGTGCACTCTCGGAAGCTTTCAAGAAATGATCATCGATCTCGCCTAAAATCTTTAACAAATTCACACTACTCGATCCAACCACCATACCGCCGCCGTTACCACCACCATTTACCACTCCTGCACCGCCTCTCCGGTTGATATCAGGCGGTGCAGTGTTAGAATGCATAAACATCTTATCCTTCATTCCCACCATCACCGGTGTCTCTTCTTCCTCGGTTGTAAACCCCTCCATTACCACTTTCTCTGGCGTCTTCGGCTCCACCTCCTGGTGGTGGATATGGTGGTCCCGGTGGCGGTGGAGATGGTGGTTTTCTTCTTCTTCTTCTTCTTCTTCCTCATCTTTTTCATCAATGACATCATCATCTTCACTCAAATGCGTTTCCGGCATATTATCAACCATAAAAAAGTAATCCCAAGCCATCCCTTTAGGCGGCTCCGGTGGCGGTGGAGCCACCGGAGTCCGAAGCATCGGTGATGGAGTCTCATCAACCACCGCCTCTCTGCCGCCACCCTTCCGCCCCTTTCGTCCTCTCAAACCACCATCATCATCTTCCTCCTCTTCTTCTTCCTCTTCTTCGTCTTCCTCATGTATAATCCCGTTATTCATCTTCCTACTTTTCTTTTTTGTAACCGAAATAACCGGCATTGTAACCGACCGCTGAAGTGGCGGTGTCGGGGTGGGTGAAAAGCTCGGCATCGGTGGCGGAACCGGAGAATAACTAGGGACCGGTGGCGGAGGCGGCGGAAGTGGTTGCTCCATTGGCGGCGGAGGTGGCGGCACCGCCGCATCCACCACGCCACCGCCGCCGCCACCCAAATGGGGATGATAAACATCTTCTGCTTCACCCTGTGCATAATCACTCAACGCAGCTCCGGTGTTCTTCAAAGCCATTGCGTAACCGGAGTGACCGGAAGCAAACGCATTTCTCGCCGTCACGGCTTCTTTCATGAAATTCCGGCGATCTTTGCATCGGGAAACCGATTCCTCATTCTCAATTTTGGATTGAGCACAACCCATTTCGATTTTGATCAATAATTTATGTTAGGGTTTCCTGAAGCAGAAGAAATAGACATATAATAAGTTCATATTACATCAAGATTCAATGGCTTTTTGAATAAAGCTGTAACTTTTTTAAATGAATCTTTTTCCTAATTGAAACAAGAGAAAAAGACGAAATTTTTTTTGTGGGTTCCAAACATGAACACCATAAAAGTATAAAATCACAACCCCACAAACACATACATCGGATTCCTTCATCCACACCTTCAAATTGATAAAAAGATTAGATTTTTTTGGGGATTTGAAGAAAAACGCGAACTAAAGTGAAAAGGGTATACAAAATCAAAGATTTACAAAACAGAGAGTGAAGATTAAGAAAGATGTACCTGCTGGTTCATGAATGTGAGTCCTTGCAGTGAGGTTCAGTAGGGTTTAAGGATTATGGATCGAAAGTGAAGTTCAAATTAAGCAAAAACACACATGAGATCACTCGAATTTCAAAAATAGATAGAGAAATTGATGAAAAGAAAGGATGAAGAAATGGAGAAGAGCATGATGGATGGTGAAAAAGTGGAAAGAGACAAATTTGGGGGGTAGGGGACGAACAAGAAAGCACGAGACGGTGGCAGAGAAACAGATTAAACGACGTCGGAAGGATGTTTAGCAATGCTCGAGTGATAGACGCGTGGGGATTACTCGCGTATTTAAAATTATGGAGAAATACAACGGTCACAATGTTCGAGGTGACTAAACGACGTCGGAATGTGTTTAATACTTTAATTTGCTTAAAATTGGGTTGAACTGTTATGTTGTCGAAATATAAAGAAACAAAAGACATATAGTGTGAAAATAGTGTGGGATCAAGGGCAAGTCTTGTAAAAAATGGTGTATGTGTAGTATTAGGTTTGAGAGTTTATGTATATTGTCCTTCTAAATAGTGGTGGAGGTTGAATCAAAACACATAGAGGGCGAGAAATATTTTAGGAAAAAATTAAGGAAGATCGGACTATATACGTAAAAAGTTTTAGACAAAAATCCTAAATTTTACACTGAATACCAAAATAACAGTGAGGGCCGTGACCATCCCAGGTCCTCATTAAGCTCCACCTCTGCTTCTAAACAAAAATGCAAACACAGAATAATTATTTTTTTAATGAAAAATAATAACGTAAGAAGTATTTTAAATCAAAGTTAGTCTAACGTGAACATACATAGTCATATAGTCCATCGCCAATGGCTGTAACTATAGTTAGGGTGTGTTTGAGTTGGTTTGGATCGCTTTTTGATTAAACCTAAACCCAAAATTGAAATTTTGATTTTTGTATTTTTAAACCCGTTTGGGTTTGGTTATTTCAATTTTGGGTTTGGGTTCGAATTTGGTTTGGGTTTTGTTTTTTTTTTTGTTTTTGTACTTGGGTTTGAAATAATTTTACAACTAAATAAACCTTCAAAAAAAGATAAAGAAAGTTCAAAGGTTTATTGATGAAAAGTAAATATAAGATTATCCTATTTATAAAAGGACTCCGGGGTTGTTTATTTACCTCTTAACATGCTCTTAATAGTTCAGAGCTCTTACTGTTTCATCACTTGATGGTTCAGATTGTTTGTTTCGCGAGCAGATGTCTGAATGATTAAGACATTTGCCTCTGAATGTTTAAGCATTATACTGAGTCTGAATGGTTAAGACCACTTATCTTAATTGGTCAGACATTTTGTTTTGAACGGTTAAGCATTATATTGCCTCTTAATGGTTCAGACCTCTTAATAATTCAGCACTTAATGATTCAGACCTTTTACTGGTTCGACACTTACCCATTCAGAAGTTGTCAAACAACTCCTCCTTGAAGGTTTTCTTCATCCTTCAATATGGGGGTAAAGCAAAAACTACATTCTTCTTTTATATATAAGGTATTCCTCTATTTTTTTTATTTAAGTTTCAACGTGGGATCAACATAAAAGATACACTATCCTTGTTTTGTAGTAATTTAAAATACCATTCGGTTTTTATTTTAAGCAAACCAAACCCGTCGATTTTATTTGGGTTCAGTTATTTCGGTTTGAATATTTGTTTTCTTTTTTTGTTTTGGTTCGTGTCTTTTTGTTCCATGCACACCCCTAACTATAGCATTTCGTCCAAGGTATATGGTATGCTAATATAATAGATCAACCTCTTGTGGGTTAGTAACACTAACGGAGCTTGAACACAACGTTATCTCACTTATCCATTTTTCTCAAATAACAACATTCAATAGTTGTTTGCTAACCTCTTGATTATTTTATTGGGAGGTTACCTCTGAATAAATAAGAGGCGGCAACTGTTTTGTTACCCCTTTCAATGTCCAGACAACCTCTTAATGGGTAAGTTTCATAAACATGCTGAATAATTCTAAGGCCACCTCTTAATCAGTCAGACCTTGTAATGGTTCATCATAGTCTAACCAAACAACCCATTAGTGGTTCAAATTTCAAATGAGATGTATCTATTACTCTTAGTCTGAACGGTGTGGGACGTGGGCTCGGGTTCCCTCGTGCTTGCGGGCTACACCGCCACATAACTAAGGGTTTCCCGTTCGGGTTCACTTTACGGGTTGATAAGCCTGACCAGGTTTCATTGGTTTTTCAAATGTTGGACCGTTGAACGGTCAAATTATTAAAAAAAATCCTTTTATAAAAAACCCTCACATTGTATCATTTAAACTCCCACAAAAGGCCATTATTTTCCATAGATTTTCTTACTCTCTTTTTACAAAAATACGTTTTATAAAAAGAATGTCACGCCGAAATGTTTACTTGCCCGATTCAACTGATAGTTCGTCATCATCCGAGTCAAGTGATGGTTCGTTTTTAGGTTCGTCATCATGCGTGCATTATAATACACAATATAATTGTAAAAGACAATGGGCATACTATCTCACCAAAATATATTGAGGATTTTTCAAACAATTATGTTGTTCCCCATAATATTATATCATAATTGCAAGATGAATAGAAACACTTCAATTGAGATTTGATCTCGCTGTTCACATTGTTGCAAACTTGACCGTTTATTTAGCCGATGGGGAAAACGATGAATATTAGTTTTAGGTTTTTTTTTAATTTAATTTTAAAACGCAAGTATGTATTTTTTTTTAATTTCATTTTAACTTAAATGTATTTTTTAACTTATATTTGTTAATAAAATGTATGTTTTTTATTAATTTATTTTTTCAAATAATTTGAGGGTTAGAGAGAGTATATATCATTGCATATGTTTATGGTTGAAAAGAGTTAAAGAGGATAAAATAATATGTCATGGGGTGACAAAATATGGTTGGGGAGGGTTGAAAGGTATCACACCCTTCACCCTTATTTTGCTATATTGGATCACGTTTTTATGCATATAGTATTTTTATAATGGAAATGTCATATATAAATATATGTTTGTATGTAAAAGTCCGAAAAAAGAGAAAACCATATATGAGAACATATTGGTGTATAGTCAGTTTCAATGATGATTTATCAAGATTTTTATCATAATTGTATTTATGCCATTCTACTTACTTTGTATAATCATCGTTGTAGATCAAATTTTCTTTTGAATATTAAAATTTATTCATTTTCAAAAAATAGAATGCAAAACTATTGGTTGCCCAAACCTTTGTCATGAATTTCAAAAGGTTTGGTAAAAGGCACATGTCAAGGACAACCTTTATCTAAGCTAACAATCTATAGTTTAGTTTCACATCGATTTGAGGTTTGGGTTTGGTGTTTGCTCCAACTAATACTGTGATTTAGGTTGGAGTAGGAATTAAAGTTGTTGGAGAATGTAATATGTCATCATCTGGTACGTTCCCATAATAGTGTTTTAAACTTATGTATTAGAGCTTACGATTAAAATCATCTAATACAAAAATATCAGTGCATAATGGTTATACCATATTAATCTTTATTTTATATTTAAAAGTTTAACTATTTTTAATAAATAGTTTTATGTTATTTACTAAAGACTCACATAATTAAATAGACTAGAATTATGAATTAAATGAAATTCAAATATGACTGATTAATTGCATGTTTTATGTATACTTTTTGTTCCCAAAGATGTGGACGTAACGCAGATGATGATTATAATTTAGATAAATAATCACAAAATAAACCTTATGTCTAGTTGTTTAAAGCACGAATTTTAGACATGAATATTACCTTGTGGTTAGGGTTGTTCAAAAAGCTTGCGGCTTGTTTGAAAAAGATCCGTTTGAAACATGAAAATTTTCAAGCTCAAGTTCGGCTAGTGGCTCGACTCGATTTTTTTAAACTGAATATTATACATACATATATATATATATATAGGGAGTGGTATCTTCTATAACCTCTTATTATAGAGATAACTATATAAGTGATATAACCTCTTGATCTACCACTCATTTTTTCATCCAATGGTTCAAATTAAACCAACCATTTTTAATATTTTTTTGGATTATATGAAGAGTAGAAAGGGTAATATGGTCCATTAAACAAACCTCGATGATATCAATGTACTGAAGTCAATCAGCTGGTTCCTAAACACACCTCATTTCAAAATTTGAAATCTTAGGGTTCCTAAACTCGATCAGTTGGTTCTCGTTTTCGTGAAAAACTAGGCTTCTATCTTGTACATCAGATACACAATAATCAATCGTTACATCTCCATCGTGCATATCAAAAGAGGTTTCGAAAAACTTGTGTTCTGCGATTGAGAACGTTTGGCGATTCGAAGTAACTGTGTTTGTTTAATTTTGTGTTCTAAGTTTCCTAAAATACGAACATTTGAGGTAATTCTAGTTTACATTTGAGAAACGTTCCATCTTTCATATGAAACTTCGTTGTTGTACAGGTAGTATATATATTTTTTAAAACCCTAATTTATGAAGAATACACATGTTTTGTTTTTTTTAGAGATTGTTGATCAAAAGAGGTTAGATTTCAATTTTTAAATTATATTGTGTTACTATTTGAAGAGATTGATTTTCAGTTTCCAACAATTCCATTTGTACAGAACGAAAAAGTGCGAGGATAGCAAAAAAGAGTTTGGGTCGATATTCTAACAATATTGATTCATGTGTAGATTTGGTAACAAA
>WOUH02000039.1:1132340-1146527 GCA_009936405.2 Stevia rebaudiana
ACATCCTGTAATAAAGTTGTAAATATTCTACACGAAATACAAGATAAAGCCAAATGTTCATAATTAATATATATTAATTAATTTACTAGTAAAGTTAGTTTATATTACACAAACTCGTCAAAAATTAATATGTACGAGGCAAAAAATGTTACCTTAAAATTTTTATTATTTAAACATGAGAGTAAACCAAGTCACATAAACTATTTCTATAATCAACTCTATAATATTTTATTTAGAACATTCATATTTGGTTATCTTTAATTTATGTGAGTGAAATCTTTATATTATAAGGATAGTATAATAATGGTTGTGAGTAGGAAGGAAACTGATGAAACTAGTAAATATAGAGAAACACTATTCATCAAAGTAAATTAGAGAATGAAAAATATAGTGATAAATGTATAAAAAGTATTATTTAATTAAATATGAGAGAGAAAAAGAATGATAAAGGTATAAAAAATTATTATTTAATTGAATTAGAGAAAGAAAATATAGTAATTTTTAGTAAATTATATAGATAAAGAAGAAGATATTGATGTAAATGTTTATATGCAAACAATATTTTTCATATACATCTTTGCTTTCGAAATAACTCGTCTACAGGGTCGCTTAAAAACGAGCCTTCAGGACGAATTGGCGGTCTTCAATTGAGTTCAAATCCTTTGAACTCTCCGACGTTAATACATACACATACGAACTAGGGCTCAATCTCCTGAACACGAAATCTTGCAGAAATGGAGTCAGATGGTTCATCCAGATCCCGTGTTGACCAGGTCTGTCTTAATCGCCTCAAATTCATCTTCTTTATGTAATGTTTTGTGTCAGTCAACCATACTGACGCCGATCAATGTTCATATCATCTAGGTTACTTGTAACGATGAATCTTTAGGGTTTCTTTATTGACGAAACATAGAATCATGGGTTTGTAGGATGTTGAATATGGTTCATCCATCTTGATAAATTTCATGGATGAATCTTTGTTTCGTCTGTGAAAATTAGAACCAATTTAAGCTTCGTATGATCAAATTGCTTTGGAATTGTATATGCAACACGACAAGAATCCCCAAACAGAAGCACACTAGTAATTTAAATTTTGTTTGTTGTTTCTAAACCCAAAAATTCGAACAATTTGAAATATAATCATAAAGATTTGTGATGAATTTGCAATTTGTTTCAAATAATTAAACATTCATGCTACTGCTGGATGCTCATTGTTGTGAAATTACATCAACTTGGATGTCACTAACAGTTATTTTCAGTTACATTTTGATGAACCAATTACGAATCAAGTTTATAGACATAAAATTTAATTACATAAACTTTGATTAAATTAGCTTCTGGGTCCAATCAAAAACAAAATTTACTCTTAGGTTATTAGTAAATATTGAACACATTCACATTCTATTAATGCATCATTTTTTCCGTAGAAGTTACATTACATTTCAATTTATGTGATGCACTAAAATTGAAGTTGATACTGTGTTTTTGGTGTTTCTTAAAACTCCCATGTTATCTGTTACTAAACTTCATATTATATGCAGTTTTTTCCTTCAAAGAAAAAGAAAAAGTTTGTATCACCTCTAAAAAAATCAGGGCGAGTTGAACCAGATGCAAAACATTCAGTTGAAGTGTCTCCTAGTGCTAAAGGTTCTTTGTCCAGTTATTTGGTTTCTTCACAAAATGAAGATCGCCTTTTAAGCAGCGTACCCACAGCTTGTGGGCCATCTGATAATCAAGATCAAGTTAGAAGAAATCTGACATCAGCAATTGAATCTTCTGATTCTGTTCATGGTGCGGAGAACCCGGAGTTACAACAGTTTGCAACTAATTTTTTGTCATATTATTGCAGGTATGTAAGTTATTTATGGTTCAGTCACCCTCTTTAACTGTCACTATTTGTATAAAAACTGCTCGATAAGTTTAAGTAGTTAGATTGTTAATGTTCTGATATGCTTATGCTTTCTCGTGGTCATTTTCCGTTGATTTTCGTATTATTATTTTTTTAATATTTTTTTTGGGGTACTTTGGCTAGTTGCATAGAAAGGTAACTAAATTTTATAGGCGAGAAAACACCATTAAAGTTTCCAAAAAATGATATACGTTAATCAACCAACTTTAAAATAGTTTAATTTAAGGTAATCGAACCATGTTACCAGTCTATCAGACCAGAATGATGTTGTGACCACTGATGTGTCGGTAGTGTCTATTATGTTGACTAATTTTATATGTTACATAATGTCATTTGGTAGCCATTTAACTTAGAAGATCCCAAGTTGATGGGTTTTTGACTTTTTTGAGGTAAAATACTTTGGTTACCTGAAATAGAAATTAAAAAGTATGACTTAAGTTTGTAATTCTATAATGCAGTTTCCTTTTTTTAAAGATTTAAGTTTTCATATTAATTTTCTTTTAATGATGCAGCGATCTTCCAACGGCACAAGTTAATGCACATAAAAGACCAGGTAGTCCATCTGTGACAGATTTGGATAATAAATCAATTAAGAAAAGACAAATAACCAGTGTTGGAAACCAAACCAACGAGAATGATCATCAAATGAGCTTGAGAAAATGCAATACAACATCTATGGAAGTTGCTGGCGTGGCAATATGCAATACATCAGGGCTGCTAGCTGTCAAAACCGGAGACGAACAAACACCTCAATCAATGCGTGGAAGCTCTTTCTTTTCACCAGGAGATACATTCTGGAAAGAAGCAATCCAGGTGGCAGATGGTATGTCTAAAGTAAATGACGTGTTACTACAAGGTGCCAACAGGGATGCTGACGTGGCATCTTCAGGGCAGAATGGTAATTCTACAGATAAAGAAGTGTCACCTTTACCAGTGAAGCATTTTGATTTTTCATGCGAGGATAAACGTGTGGTTGTGGATGCTGCAAATATGAGCACTCCGTGTAATCAAGTTCAAACTTGGTGTAAATTGCAAGAAACAAATTCGAGTTGTGTGGTTTCCAAAAGGAGAAGTGATGAATTAAGTCAACCTGATGATAACAGAAAGTCAACATCACCAAATTCAGAAATCAGAAGTTATAATGTGAATGGTTTAAACAGTTTAGAAAATACTCCATCAAGTTCAGTTCCTCTCAATGATCGTTTAGATATTAGTAATTGGCTCCCTTCTGAAATATGCAACATTTATAAAAAACGGGGAATATCAAAACTTTATCCTTGGCAGGTATTTTATAAAAAGTTTTGCTGAAATTTTTTTGTGTAATATATTATTTATAATATGAAGTAATTGTTGAGTTAGCTGGGTAGATTGTTTCACTTTTTGATTTTCAGCATTCTTGTTGCGATCTTTAGTTTTTTATTAATTTTTTTTCTTTTTTTCTTTTTATAAAGTCCAAAAATTTTAATTTCAGTTTTTAAATTCCAGGTGGACTGTCTTCAGGTTGATGGGGTGTTACAAAAAAAGAACCTTGTGTATTGTGCATCTACAAGGTACTTTCATTATGAAAACAAAATTAATAGACTTAATAATTGCTTTCTTTAGATGATTGTGTAATGGTTACACTTAGTGATGCAACTTTGACTCATTTACTTATGGATGTGTCTGTTCTGGTTATATTATATATCAAAGGAATTAAAAAGATTAGCTTAAAAGGAAACGGGTCAAATGGGTTTAGCTGGCAATGAAGCCCAACAGTATTGTTTACGACTTTACGCATAAAAAGCCTTCAATTTTGTCTACTTAAAAGATCAGATTAATATAGTTGATGTAATCATATTCAACATTAATTATTTACAAATTTTAAAAAGTTTGACAAAAAGTGATCTGACCAACTTATACCCAAATTTACACGTTTTGACCCGGAATCTGTTTGACCAGTTACCTCACATGTCTTGCAATTTATGATCATCAATTGGGTAGTGCTAAATCTTTTTGTATAAAACCACCAACTTTTTGTGCAGACAGTTAACAAAGTTTATAGATTTCTTTTCTATTTATTTTGTAACCATTTTCTGTTTTCTGTTATATAGTGCTGGAAAAAGTTTTGTTGCAGAAATATTAATGTTACGTCGAGTATTATCAACAAGAAAAGTGGCACTTCTTGTTCTTCCTTATGTATCAATCTGTGCAGAGAAGGTGCGACTTTTGTGTTTTTTTTTTTTAACTTAATATTGATTTAAATTTAAAGTTTCATAATTTATTTGTAAGTGATGCAGGCAGAACATCTTGAAGCTTTACTGGAGCCACTTGATAAACATGTTCGTAGTTATTATGGAAGTCAAGGTGGTGGGACCCTCCCTAAAGATACATCTGTAGCCGTTTGTACGATCGAAAAGGCGAATTCTCTACTCAACAGATTGCTTGAAGAAGGACGTTTGTCAGAAGTTGGGATCATAGTAATTGATGAACTTCACATGGTAATTTGATTTTCATATCTTTGAAGCTGACTCGAAACATTTCTTTTCCAATTCCTTTAACTAGTAAATAGTACGCCATAAATGGTAAAAGTGTTTAACTTATTTTAATAATAATCTAGTTCTTTGAATAAAATGATTTAGGAGGTTTTTTGTATTAAAAATAGGGGTAATTTTATTATTTATATAAATGTAAGGATTGCTATGATTTATTTTCTGTGTAACCAACTTATTTTTGGTCACAAAAACCCATCATTACCTAAATAACGGTGGGTTTCTCGTGCCATGTTTGCAACCCATCACTGTCACGTAAGTAGGGGCAACATGGTCAGAAGTTACCGACACATCGGTCGCCAATAATCTTTTTTAATACAGTACCAGATGTAATTACCTTAAGCTGAAGTTTCTGAAAGTTAGTTACTTTATATACATTTTTTGAAAGTTAATTCTTTTTCTAACCAAAAAAAGTTTACTAAAAATCAAAATTTTACTTAACTACCTAAGTATGCAATTAGCTCAATCAATCTTGTTTTCTTTTAAGCTATATTTTTTAATTTCAGTATCACTTTGAGATCAAATATAATTAAATCGAGTCATCAACCATTTTATATGTCAAATTTACTACATCTAAAGTTTATAAATCCTCATTTTATTGTCTTGTTTTCCAGGTGGGAGATCAGCACAGAGGGTATCTTTTGGAACTTATGTTGACAAAACTTCGTTATGGAGCTGGTGAAGGTAGAGTTGAATTTTCCAGTGGAGAAAGTTCTGGAACAAGTAGCGGGAAAACGGACCCCACTAACGGTCTCCAAATTGTTGGGATGAGTGCCACTTTGCCCAATGTTGGTGCAGTTGCTGACTGGCTTCAAGTAAGCTCAAAATAAAAAAAAAAATTATGATTGTTGGTTTACTCTTTTAGCTGATTATTGGTAAAAAAAAATAATTAATTATTTTTCAGGCAGCACTATACCAGACAGATTTTCGACCTGTTCCACTTGAAGAGTTTATTAAAGTGGGAAACTCAATTTATAACAAAAAGATGGAACTTGTAAGGACGATACCAAAAAGAGCTGATCTTGGTGGTAAAGATCCTGATAATATTATAGAATTATGCAATGAGGTACAAAATACTCAATTTGAAATCTTTATATTTTAGAAACCTGAATGTTTATCGTTGGCTTTTTGCATGTTATGAATTATGAAGTAACATATTATGTTATATTTAAGGTTGTTCAAGAGGGACATTCAGTGTTGATTTTTTGTTCAAGTCGTAAAGGATGTGAATCAACTGCTAAACATGTTGCAAAATATATCAAGAATTTTTCTGTGAATAATAATGGTGAAAATGAATTTCCTGATATCGCGTCGGCTGTTGATGCATTGAAAAAGTCTCCTGCAGGGTTAGATCCTGTGCTTGCTGAAACACTTCCTTCTGGTGTTGCTTATCACCATGCCGGTCTCACAGTATGTATATTATTATTATTATTTATTTATTTTTGTAAAGTTTGAAACTTTTGAGATCTTTTCATTTATTACTTAGGTTGAAGAAAGAGAAATAGTTGAAAACTGCTACCGTAAAGGTCTGGTACGCGTTTTAACCGCGACATCCACATTAGCAGCTGGAGTAAATCTACCCGCAAGACGGGTCATCTTCAGACAACCTAGGATTGGTCGGGATTTTATAGACGGGACAAGATACCGACAAATGTCTGGGCGTGCAGGTCGAACTGGAATTGATACAAAAGGAGAGAGTGTATGTATATATGATCTTTCTTTTATCTTGGGCTTTTATAAAGAATTTAATGTGGAAAAATGGGCGGTTCAAAGCGGGTATTTTTTGTATGGGTCAAATCGTTTCAGATCAGGTATTCGGGTTGACTCAAAAAGTCAAAATACTTGGATAAGTTGTTTTAACTTTTCTTACAACAGTTAGTGTGTCAAATATAACTTAAAAATTTATTGTATTTCAATACTTAATATAACTTTTGAATTAGATGATTAATAGGTTGTATGAACTAAATATAAACTTCATGTGACTTTCAACCCATTTTTTTTTAATTGTTTACTTTCTTTGCAAATTTTAGGTGCTAATATGCAAACCTGAAGAACTGAAAAAAATTGTGGCACTCATTGGTGACAGCTGTCCACCGTTGTATTCTTGCTTATCAGAAGACAAGAATGGAATGACACATGCAATATTAGAAGTTGTTGCAGGTGGAATTGTTCAAACTGCTAACGATATTCATCGTTACGTTAGATGCACTCTTTTGAATTCAACACAACCATTTGAAGATGTTGTAAAATCAGCCAAAGATTCTTTAAAATGGTTGTGTCATCGGAAGTTTCTAGAATGGAGTGAAGAAACTAAGTTATATAGTACCACACCCCTTGGTCGTGCTTCTTTTGGTAGCTCTCTCTGTCCTGAAGAGTCACTTGTAAGTCTTTCAACCCTTTTTTGGAGTTAACTACACAAATGGTCCCTGTGGTTTGCAAAAAGTAACATATTTGAGTACTTAGAGGTTAAGGTAACATGTTTAGCGTTCAGTTTTGTTACGAGTTTGGGTATTAAGGCAAGTTTTCTTAATTTTTCACATTTTGACTTTTGACTAGTAAAAAATTCAAAGGGTATTTTGGTCATTTCATCCTAATTTAATGGAAGTTAGCTTTAATACTCAAGCTTGTTACAAAATTGTAAGCATTATACCCAAATTGTTACTTTAAAAGCATAGTACCCAAACTTGTAACTTTTTGCAAACCACATCAACCATCTGTGTAATTAAGTCTATTCTTTATTATATTTAATCTTATATTTATTCAATTTGTGTTTTTTTTCCTTTTAGATTGTTTTGGATGATCTTTCAAGGGCAAGAGAAGGATTTGTGCTTGCATCTGATTTGCACTTGGTATACTTAGTAACACCAACTAATGTTGATGTTGAACCAGATTGGGAATTGTATTATGAAAGATTCATGCAATTGCCAGCTCTTGATCAAGTAATTTTTCATTCTTTTATGTTTTTTTTTTTTTTTTTCAAAAATCTTGGTTTTTATTTATTTTAAATATTTTTTCATGAATTGCAGTCTGTTGGAAACCGTGTTGGCGTGCAAGAACCGTTTCTAATGCGTATGGCCCACGGAGCTCCGATTCGCACATCAGAAAGATCAAGACACGATGTAAAAGGACTCGGTGTGTCAACCAATGGCATTTTGACACATGATCAAATGCTTCGTGTATGTAAAAGATTCTATGTTGCACTCATCTTGTCAAGACTTGTACAGGTTGGTTGTTTAATTTCATAATCCAGTATGTCACTAATAACCAATGGCATAATGGTAATATTCTCTCTTTGGTGATGGTATTTTGCGATGAAGGAAGTACCTGTGGCAGAAGTTTGTGAAGCTTTCAAAGTGGCACGTGGAATGGTTCAATCTTTGCAAGAAAATGCAGGAAGATTTGCATCAATGGTTGCGGTTTTTTGTGAAAGATTAGGTTGGCATGATCTTGAAAGTTTGTTTGCCAAATTTCAAAACCGTGTTTCGTTTGGTGTTAGAGCAGAAATTGCTGAACTTACCACCATTCCATATATTAAGGTTGATTTTTGTAATATATTTCTTGCTTTTAATATCTGGGTTATTTGTTTATTTTTACATTTTTTTTATTTAAACTTTACGATAATGATTGTATCTTATAGGGAGCTCGAGCTAGATCGCTTTATAAAGCTGGCTTTCGTACTCCTCAAGCAATTGCCGAAGCATCGGTACCTGAAATTGCTAAAGCGATTTTCGAATCTTCATCATGGGATGCACAAGGTAAATAATATTTAATAATTTTTAATAAAATTTGTGTTTGATGTGATAACAGAAACTATATGAATAACATAATAATTTTTTTTTTGGAATAAAACAATTTATGAGGTTGTACTGATTAAAACTACATTTTAAGTGGCGTTTAACCCGGTTCTTTTTTTAGCCAAACATTTTAATTTACTGATCTAACCTGTTAGTGATAAAACATGATTCAAATCGACCCATTATTGGTCCTAATTGTCACCTATGATCTTTGCTTATGCCTTAAGTTCTTTCTGTATATCACTAATTTTCATTTGTTATGGACATGACTAATAGTTATTTATCATTTTACCCTCCTCTTTTCGCTTATATCTTATTGCATCGTAGTTCATATAACAAAAGTTGTTTTTTTTTTAGAAAACACGACACAAAAACGTATTCAATTGGGAGTTGCCAAAAAGATAATGAATGGGGCCCGCAAAATAGTGTTGGAAAAAGCCGAGGAAGCAAGGGCTGCTGCTTTCTCAGCTTTCAAGGCTCTTGGAGTTGATGTTCCTCAATTTTCTCTTCCAAAATTACCCTCAGCTTCTGTAAACTCTAATAAAAAAGAACCAGTGACTTCTTCAAACGAAGACACAACCGGTAGCATTAATCGTGTGAACCAAAAAGATAAAGAATTAAATACCAAGGGATCTGATGCTGGTTTAGTGACATCAGCAGAAGAAAACTCAGATGATACCACCTTAAGTAAGACAGGTGCTGACATCACTGTTTTGAAGCAAAATACTTTTATTGAAAATAAAATTCTTATTAAGAAAGATAATGAGAAGGAGAATATATGTGTTGGCAACAAAGAAAGAAACGCCGAAAAGGGCCCCACAAGCGCGGTCAGCATGCCAGGTGGATTTGATTTTTTTTTGGATATGTGGGACACCACACAAGAATTCTTTTTTGATATCCATTTCAACAAACGGTCTGAATTCAACACAATTGCCCCGTTTGAATTACATGGCATTGCAATTTGTTGGGAAGATTCTCCAGTTTACTATGTTAGTATCCCAAAGGATTTATTTTGGTCTGACAACAAAATAATTAAAAACGAGGTTGGAAATAATAATAATAATAATAATCTTGAAATGGCGAAACAAAGATGGGTTAGAATTGGTATGATAATGGGGAAAAATGATGTTAGAAAATTTGGGTGGAATTTAAAGATTCAAAATCAGGTTTTGAAGTATCCTGCTGTTTCAATTCAGAGATTTGGTAGTATGAATAATTCATTGAAAGCTACTGGTGTTGAGATTATTGAAAACAGTTACTATATGTTTGATCCGGTTCATCTTAAAAATGTTGTTGACTTGTGTGTTGCTGTTTGGATTCTTTGGCCTGATGATGAGAGAAGTTCAAACCCTAATTTGGAAAAGGTTTGATTGGATTATATTAATCTTAAATGGGTCATATAAAACATTAGCTTAAAGGGATCAGGTCAAACGGGTCAAAATGGGTTGAGATTTGCCCAAATCCTATTTTTAATTCATTAAAATAGTTCTTGTAATATTTTTTTTTGTGCATTAGTTACTTATGGTCCTTGTGGTTTGTAAAAGTTTCACTTTTGGACCCTAGGTTTAAAAAAATATCCTTTAAGTCCCAACTGCTTCTCATTTTGTAACGCTTTTGGTTCCTTGGTGTTGTTAGGAACCAAAAGTGAAATTGTTGGGACCAAAGTGTTACCATGTGACAATCAGTTGGACCAAAAGGGCAATTTTTTAATCTTAGGGACCAAAAGTGTATTTTTTGCAAACAACATGGACCATCCCAGTAATCTACTCTATAAATATTGACAAAAGTGGAAAACCTCAAAACCCAACCCAACCTGATTTTACCTGAATAAGTTAATGTGTTTTCTTTTAGTTACAGCTTTCACTGATGGGTTATTTTTTAAAAAAATAGGGGTCTTTTGTTTTTTTTTAATTATTTTTTATTTAATTATGATTTTAAATGCTGTACTTTTTACAGGAAATTAAGAAAAGATTACCTAGTGAGGTGGCAGCAGCTGCAAACCAGAAAGGCAGGTGGAAGAATCAGATGCGGAGAGCTGCACATAATGGTTGCTGTAGACGCGTTGCTCAAACACGCGCTTTGTCATCTGTTCTCTGGAAGTTACTAACAACCGAGAATCTTCTAGAACCACTAGCAACTACTGAGATGCCACTGGTGAGAAGATATGATGACAAGTGGCATTACATGATTGGTCGCATTCATACATGAATTTTTTTTCCTTAAAAGTTTTTGTTTGACTTTTTCTAGGTAAATGTTCTTGCTGACATGGAACTTTCCGGAATAGGCGTTGACATGGACGGTTGCATTCAATCCCGTCATGTTGTGGCTAAAAAATTAAGATATCTTGAAAACGAAGCTTACAAGCTGGCGGGTAAACGGTTTTCTTTATACACATCAGCAGATATTGCAGATGTACTTTATACAAGGTTAAAGTTACCAATTCCTGACGGTTATGAAGGAAAACAACATCCTAGTACTGACAAACATTGTTTAGAATTGTTAAGGTAGATTGTTTTTTTAACATAATGACTAGTGATTTTTTTTTTATTACAAGTAAATCATGATTGTAAAGCTGATTTTTTTTTAAATTTTGTTTTAGGCTTGAACATCCTATAATTCCTCTAATTAAAGAACACCGTACGTTAGCGAAACTCTTGAACTGCACATTGGGTTCAATGTGTTCTCTTGCAAAGTTATCCATGAAGACTCAAAGATATACGCTTCATGGTCATTGGCTCCAAACTTCAACTGCAACAGGACGGTTATCCATGGAGGATCCTAATCTTCAGGTACGGGTTGAAACTTGAAACGGGTCAGTTTGGGTTGACAAGTATTACCTTTTGGAGTTAAACACACAGATGGTCTCTATGGTTTCCGAAAAGTAACATGTTTGGGTTTTATGCTTTAAACTTTTTAGAAGTTTGGGTGTTAGAGCTAACTTCGGTTAACCTATTTTTGTTAAATTGGAGTGAAATGACCAAAATGCCCTTTGACTTTGAAACTTTAAACTGGTTGATTTGGGTTGACGCATATTATCTTTTGTCCATTAGTGTGGACATGTATGATTATGATTTTTCATTTTCTCTATAAATATATGATGTTTTGATAAATAATTAGTGTTTGTTTGATTCTTGTTCTTCAGTAACTGTAATTTAGTTGTTTATTTTTCTTAAATATTTCTTTTAGTGTGTTGAGCACATGGTTGAATTCAAGATAAACTGTGATGAAAAAGAGGCGGGTGATTCAAACACCGATAACTACAAAGTAAATCCTCGTGATTTCTTTATTCCAACTCAGGTCAGGATTTATTACATCATTTTGTATGTTGTACCAGTTGCATCCTATTTGGTTATAATATTAAATATTTTTTATGCAGGAAAACTGGTTACTAGTAACTGCAGATTATTCTCAGATAGAACTGAGATTAATGGCTCATTTCTCTAAAGACACATCACTAATCGAGCTTCTCACAAAACCATCTGGTGACGTGTTCAAGATGATTACTGCAACATGGGCCGGAAAAGCTGAGTCATCAGTGGACCCCACAGAACGAGAGCAAACGAAAAGATTGGTTTATGGAATTTTATATGGTATGGGTGCAAATTCACTTGCAGAACAACTGGAATGCAGTCCAAATGATGCAAATGAAAAAATTCAGAGTTTTAAACGGTCGTTTCCTGGTGTTTCTTCATGGCTTAAAGAAGCTGTCGTGGGGTGTCGCAATAAAGGGTGAGAACATATATATATATATACGTATATATATGCGTGTGTGTGTATAGGGTTAGGATCATTTCAGAATGCATTAAATTTCAGAACTGAAAGAACACCTATCAACCACACATCTTTTAATGTTTTATAAAGAAAATGACCAAAAAATCAATCTTTATTAGTCTCATGAAATAAAATAATAATAATAAACAATGGTTTTTATGTTTATAATATACACATGTGTAGGTTATATCACCCACACATGTGTAAGTAAACAATTAGATATTATAGAAAGGATGAAAAAAATTACTGTGATGTTTTGTTTATGCACATAAACATAAACAACTGTATATAAAAAAGGTATAATGTTTTTATAATATTGTGTAATTAATTTTAGTTTGCGCAGTTCTGAAATGATCTCAATAGTATATATATTTATTTTTTTGCCAACTGTTGTTCTAAAAAAATATATTTATTTTTTCGGTTTATTCAGGACATGTTAACATCTGTTATTGGTGATGTGTAGTTATGTAGAAACCTTAATGGGAAGGAAGAGATTTTTGTCAAAAATTAAATTTGGAAATACCGAAGAAAAGTCAAAAGCTCAGAGACAAGCAGTGAATTCCATTTGTCAGGTATTATATTAAAATTTTTATTTATTTTGTATAGGCATGAATGTTTTCCATGATTAAAGTGTTGCTGGTTTTACAGGGATCTGCAGCTGATATTATCAAAGTTGCAATGATAACTATACATTCAATTGTTGGCGAAGGCGTTGAAAAGTCAAAGTCAAAGTCAAGTGTCGAATTTGCTGAAAGATTTCACATGCTTAAGGGTCGTTGTAGAATTCTCTTACAGGTTTATTTTTAAGATTGATATCGTATTGTTCTTCATTATATTCTGTCACACACCTGATGTGCACACGTAAATGGTAAAATTAAATAATAGTTGATATATGATCTTTAACAGGTTCATGATGAATTAATACTTGAAGCTGATCCTTCTGTTATGAATGAGGCTGGAATGCTATTAAAATTGAGCATGGAAAGCGCTGCGACACTTCTCGGTGGGTCCCGTGATACTTTAATATACTGTTATTTATATGTATTATATACATACATATATATAATATTTTTGTGTATGGATAATTGCATGACAAGGTGATCAACTTTGGTTCAATGTATATATCAGGTAACCGTCTTTTTTTCCATAAAAAACCATTAAACTTTCATTGATTATGATAAAAATACTCTAAGTTTAATTTTTAAAACTAAGAAATTAAGACAAGTTACCATCGCAAAACAATGACGTGTTAGAAACATTGACCAAGTTGACCTTTTCTCCCATGAAAACCATTGTACTTAACTACTTATACTGTTTTTGATAGTAACATTCAATGTTTTAAAATTCTTAATTCAAGACAAGTAACAAGGTCAAACGATGAGTTGTGGTAAACTTTGACCATGATGACCTTTTTAACGTGATGTTTATGAAGCCCAATGGAGGTTCAAGAATTTAACTGTCAACTGTCATTTAAAAGTTGTTTTGCACACGAAGAATTTTATTATTTGACCAGTTTAGTTGACTTTAATTTCTTGCAGTGCCACTGATTGTCAAGCTGAAATGGGGAAGAACATGGGGATCTTTAGAACCATTACTTCCTGGTTAAATACAAGAAACCAACATTCACGAGACTACAATTGCAACAAACGTTGCTTGTAAGTAAAGTCATTTACACCGAATTCACATATCTTATATTTAATGTGACCAGTGGAAATTACAACATTTGTATTTCTAGAAAATTCATGTTAAAAAATATTTATCTGTCACAGAGGTTAGGAATCTGTTGTGTAGAGAAGCAAAGAAATGATAATGGAAAAAGTCAATGCTATTATGATTTTTTTACAATTTTGGCGGGAAAAACATTAAGAGTTTTAGAGCTATGAATTTGATGTTTATTTCCATGTATAAACGTTTTTGGTGTAGGATTGTTATTTGTCATAATGTTATATTATATCAATGTTACGGAATATTGTTAAAAAAGAGTAGTTATATTATAAAAAGATATTAATAATTAGGGGGAAAGTGAATACGGGGCTGTTACGTATTTAACTTAGGTGTGAAACCATTCAAAATAACCTTATTTTGATTAAATCAAAATAAAAAAATGTTTTTGATCTTATTTCTTTGGTTATTATTCATCATTTCACATATGTTTCGGACAAAAAAACACATCATAAAACCTTAT
>WOUH02000039.1:1146627-1157645 GCA_009936405.2 Stevia rebaudiana
GAGTTTAGAGAGTAATTGTATTGTGATTCCACATTTACGTGAAATAGAAAGCTACACATTAGTTTCCTGTTTCTTCAAATATGTTTTATATCTTTAAACTTTTAATATTTTTTTTTTTATTTTGAGTAATTTACAATAGGTTGTTAAATTATACAATTTATATATAAAAAAAATACAACTTCAATAATGTTTATCAAAATTAATTAAAAATAAAGAATGTATTGTAAAATGCTTTTGGTAAAAATGATCTATCTCTAGACAATAAAATGTTTAATCTTTAAAATTCCATTAATTACTACTTCAATCACAAAAAAAATGTTTTCAATCCCACGAAATTATACAATTAACTTTCAATGAACCACAGTTCGCAGTCACCAAATTAATATTACTAAGTTTCCAGTTTATTTTATTACATAGAGAGCATTAAATATACATAACCAATTTCATGTATAAGATGTTTTAGAATAATATATCAGACTCTCATTTTAACTAAATCAACTTTCATTCTCTATCCTGTTATAACCATCATGTAAAACTGGTTAGACCACTCCCATCCATGATTGGTTGGGTGAATGGGTTAACATGTGGAATAAAAAAAAAGTCTAAAATCAATGCACGGATCACCCACACAACCAAAGATCACAAACTTTTACTTTTATTGCTTTTGACATATGCCACCTAGTGATTGGGTTAGTGTATATTCAGAGATAAAATCTAACATAAAAAATCTGAAACATTATTAAATCTAAACAAAATATCAAAATTCATAATTTTGTTCACTATTTATAGAATATAATATTGATATACCTTCATTTTCATTCTTATTCTCTTATCTCTAGTCTCTTTCATAATTGTATTTTCTACCATGAATACTTCGTTTTCAAGCTTTCACTTGAATCTTGGAGATTCTGAAGATTATCCGAGTACTCAACAATACTTTAGAAACTCTCAGTTTTCTTCAAATCCAAGTCAAGTCCCTATCACTGAAAATTTTCACCCCTAACAACATACTGAAAAACAGCCACGAAGCACTAAATGAGAAGTTGCTGAAGATGTCGCTTTAATGTCAGCGTTGTGTCTAGCTAGTGAATATCCAATTCATGGCAAAAACCAAAAGAAAACATCACTTTGGACAAAGATAAATAAACTATATGATGCAGCTCAAGCAGAAAATCCTGAAAAAATTGGTCACAGGAATGAATATCAAATGAAGGGTCGTACAATCGAAATAGAAGTGGAATGAGCACAAAAGACATTAAGAGTGAAGCTCACAAAATTTATGAGCAAGACCGGAACAAGTTTGTCAACTCTGTTGTTTTTAATGAAGTTATGTGTAAACACGAAAAGTGGGATTTACATATTCATCGTGACACAACACGTGTTTGTCCTAAACATGAAGTGGATAATTAAGAAAGTAGTGGTAGTTCAGAAAAATCAAGGACTACTGAAGAAGGAGACTATTATGTAAATTCTAACTCGGAAACGCCAAATAGTGGTGGTTCATCAATTCAACGTCCAATAGGTAGAGATGTAACTAATGCATAACTGAGTGCAAACTAACACAAACAGTGAGAAAGCAAGCAAGATGACCACAAAAAGCATTATTGATATAGCATCCCTTTTTTGAACTCAATGAACCACAGTCACCATGTATTGGAGTCCTACATTATTATTATTCAAATCAAAACCTGACTACAGTTTTCTCATCAACAGAAAGTAAACAAATAACAAAACCAATATGTGACCATTTCCAACAACAACTCTAAATCAGTTTTCTGGTTCTGGTTTTTCAAAGAAGGTCTTCTTTATCCAATCAAATGGCTGCAATCCAAAGAAAACACAACACATTTGTTAGATTGCTCAAATGTAACATTTACCAGACATGATGGCAGAAAGAGACAATAAGTTATAGTTTACATACAATCTAAATAGCCATTTGCATTTGAGTTATAACCCAACTAGTGCTCCAATGCATATTCTATTATAATAACCAATTGGCATAACATAATATTCAAGCGATCAACTCGACTGAAGGCGTTCATCAAATAGAGCAAGAAGAGAGGCTAACCATAAATGCATAACAAAATAATAAAATACTGCAACTGAAAATCATATATTTGAACAAAATGATAAAAAAAACTATATAGTATCTATTTACTTCTATCATATGCTTTTGCAATGCCAATTTGACTGCATATAAATTATGGACTGGTTTTAGTTTTGTTTCAAACATTCAATGCATCACAACTTATCAAAATGGGTCACTGGGTCAATTAATAAAGTTGTCAACATCTCCCCTTAGATTTGAAAAAAAAAATTACATAATAATTTAAAAAAACTGAGCATGCAGTTAAAACTGTCAAACGAATTCATTAATTCATAACATCTACAAAGTAAAACTTACACCTTTTCAAAACACACAGGTTTGTACAGAAAATTATGTCTCTAATTTTCAACATGAATATGAATACATGAGCATGTGTTAATGATGATAATACCGAATTGACGTGAATGATCATCAATTAGAGAGGTGGCGATACGTTGACCACATAAAGTCAATATATTCTGGAAGATCAAATCATGGAAACAAAATCCAGATCTACAGCGTTGCAAAACGTAAGTCCTGAGTCTTATTTACAAGAAGAATCAAACAAACAAGCGCACAAAGCCAAAACGAGGCACAATCGATGAGATAATAGCTTTACAGATATCAGATTTCCATCACAATTCGGCAAATTACAAATCGATTCACAATAATATAGAAATGAATAATTGAGACTCTAACTACAGGATGATTAAATTAGTTAAACAAGCCATCTATCTATCAATCAATCAATCGAGGAAATGAAGATAGATATATATGGTGAAAATAAGGGACCTGAACGATCCAAACGGCGCCGGTGAAAGCAGCGACGCCCCAAGCGGCGGCGGCCTGGATGTCGGTGGATTGAGGACGCTTGATGATCTTCGATACGCCTGATGCTCCGGCCATCGTCTTCTACCTGGAAAGTAAAACCTAACGAATATTGATTGTTTCGAGTTTTCGTTGTTCTGAAAATCGATTACCAATTTGCTAAATCATTCTAAACTAGCAACGTTACCCGTACTTTGCGGCTCTAATCGACGTACTGATTGTGGAGATTGAAACGTAGACGAAAAACACTATTACGTCATATAAGTGGTGTTATAAGAATATTTAGAGAACCCCTCATTATTCGAAGATTGAACATACCGCTTTCAATGGTGGAAGGCAAAATGAGGATTAAGGAGTAAATACCATAAGGGGCAAACTCTATACATCATAAACTTGAGAGAGTTAAGATGACATTTTACAAAGTTGAGGGATTAATTTTCATATTATACAAAGTTGAGGAGTGATTTAGATGAAAACTAAAGGATAAAAAGGTGAAGGGGTAAAGTGTAAAATGCTCAAAGTGTAGGCGGTGTTTGGTATGTGGCACATGCCACCCCACCGATATTGCTAATTGTTATATATATAATTTTGATACTATACATATGCAACCAAAATTAAGGTCAACCGTCAAATCCTCGAAGTTAGGCTCTGTTCCCGAGATCACTTAAGGAGAGAAAGGAAAGGAAATGGAAGGAAATGAAAAATTCTTTATGTTCTCGAGTTTCATTTAACGAAGGAAAGGAAAGGAAAATTAAATGTCGTATTCCCGAGTTTCATTTAAGGAGAGAAAGGAAAGGAAAGGAAAGAGAGGGAAAGCTAGGCAAATTTCTTTAAGTTTCTTTTCCTTCCGATTTGAAAGGAAAGAGAAGGAAAGGAAAGGAAAACTTTTCTTTCTTTTCCTTTCTTTTCTTTTCTTTTCATTTCCTTTCTTTCTATTTCCTTCTATTTCCTTTCTTTTCTCTTCTTAACCGAAGTCGGGAACAGAGTGTTACATCTATGTTTAACCTTCTATTACTTATTTACTTTTCTCCAATTTTATAAATTTTTCATGACCGATAGCTTATGTAACATTTTAATAAACCGCTCAAACATCTAAAATGCGTCATTGACCGGTTGCTCTTTATGAACGTATAGTCAATTCTGACTGATGTGAGATTTATGCATATTGCCACAACTCATGTATGATATTGGAAAAAATATATATATAAGATGATTGATTTATGATTGAGTTGGAATAAAATAGTTGTGTTGTCAATAGTTACGGTTTATTATGGGGTTGGTTCAATTTTGTCAAAGATTATAAGGGGGTTGAATTGACATGATTTTTGGTTTCTTATGTTAGTATCGCACCGTTAGAAATTCAACAAACTAATGCCGCTATGATAAATAATCTATATGTTACGCATGAAGGCGTATAGACGATTTCTAAGAGTCTTTTTGGTCCATATTTATTTTGATTATGATTTCATAGAGGAAGAATTCTCAAAAGGATTCTACTATTGATAGCATTCCCTAAATGTTTTTACTCGATAGCTCTTATAACTTCGTTATACTAAAGTATACATATAAGTACATTTAGTAAAGTGGGGTACATTTAGTTTACTCCTAAAACTGCTTTATAGGCTACTTTTTTGATTTAAAAAACATACCACTAAAGTGTATACTCTAACATCAACTCAACTCATCTCAACTTATTAGCTCGGAACATAATCGGGCAATAACTATACACATACACCATCTTTAACAAGACACTCGAAACGTAACATATAAGAAATGAACACAATATGACCAGTTTCAACATCCTCATCCCAACTTCAAGAACCAACAACCGAGTCAACAAGTATGACAAACACGAGCGAGTCAACTCATGACGAATGAATTAACTCATCCACCACGTCTTTTATATCTTTCAAAAGAAAACGTTTTAAACCATTGTTTCCAAGCAGCATCCTGTTGCTGTTCAAGCCATGAAAGAAAACAACTATCCAACAAGCAAAAAAGATTTACATACAAAAGTTGGTACCGAACCGGTACAAACCGAAAATTGATCACTTGAACAATCGGCCATATCCCGCCTTCTACAATCAATGCGGGTAGAAAATCGCGCTTCACTTCTTCCTTAACTTGAGTTATATTTTTACCCGACGCGATACCCATATACGCAAAGAACACTAGTAGATCAACCGGCCCGAATATGATCCCGTCTAGCACTACTTTCATCGCGACAAATCGAATTGATTTTGGCGGGTATTGAAGTCTATATTGTAAAAATCTATCTAGACCTTCATACCTGCAAATTAACAAATGTTAAATTGCAATGCACATCATTTAAGTATTTAACCATGAAGTTGATGAACATTTACTTACCAATAATGCCCGATTGGACCTACAAATGCCATCCCGAAAAGGCTTGTTGCAACAATTCGTCTCCAATTGATATGTAAGTCTCTATCGTCATCCTGTCGATTCAATAAATTATAATTATAAGAATGTCAATTGATAGTTAAAAATTCAAACCATCAAATCACAAAAGCCTAAAAAAAAGGCGGGAATGTAACGAAATATGCAAGAATTTGACGAGTTTCAAACAGAATGAAGAACACATGCAGAGAGAAACATGCATTTTTTTCCAGAGAATCAAACCGTCCAATCACAAATTGATAAAAAAAATGGCGGGAAATCAATAAAAATTGCAGAAATTGATGAAATTGCAACAGAATGAAGAAAAACTTACAGAAAGAAACATGTATTTCTTCTTGGCAGCGGTGGCGCGTGTAACAGCCTGTGCAGCAAGATCACCGAGTCCCCAAATCAAACCGGAGCTGATTGCCTGTGTTTTCACCGGA
Source organism: Stevia rebaudiana (assembly GCA_009936405.2). Lineage (NCBI taxonomy): Eukaryota > Viridiplantae > Streptophyta > Magnoliopsida > Asterales > Asteraceae > Stevia > Stevia rebaudiana. The sequence goes on from WOUH02000039.1 coordinate 1,152,388, forward strand.
TGAACAGCTAAACAATTCTTGTACCATCCCCAAATCCTCAACATTTCATCAACGGTGGGGTTAATTCTGATTTCTGTGATCAATTTGATCGATTCAGGATTCCAAATTTCACCGTATCTAATACTAAAAGTTTACAATAAAGGTTTAATTTGATGATTTGATGTACAGCAGACGAAATTGAGGCTTCTTTCTGGGCATGATCTTAATGATTTTGATTTGGATTGCGTGAATCTCGTGAGTTGTATAGGGTTTGCAGAAAATGGAAGTTGGAAATTTAAAAACCTCTTCTAATAACGTTGGTTGAGATTCAATTTAGGCGTGTTGACATGAAATTAATCATGGAACTTGAACCCGGGAATGTGAATCGGATCATACCCTTTTCATTTCGGCTTAAATTTGGTTCTTTTTTGGGCATTCTTGTTGTGTGATGTTTTTTTATATATTTTTATTTGCTTTAAATAGCTACACACTTTATAGATAGATACATGGTCTTTATACTTAGGATAATATAGTACTCTTTATCTAAGAAATCATAGTTGGGTATTTGGGTTTGTGCTGAAAACACAGATTAAATTCATAGGTCTATACTTTCGTCTAACACAACACAACACAACACAACATAACAAAACATTAGATTATGAGTCAAAAAAATGGTTTCCTAGTTTGAGTCTATACATGAGATTTGGTGAGCAAGTTTTGTTCTACTATAAATATAGGACTAAAGTTATTGTATTGTATGATTTTGTTTATTAAATACTAAAAGTTGTTACTTGAGTTTAGTGATCAGATCCCTGAGTTCTTGTATGTGTTTATCATGTTTGGGCCAACGCAGTCTAACATTTTATAAGTCATACCAATTAATATTGTATGTTTTGTCCTCGAATGTCTTTATAGAAGTAGACTCTCATTATTCGAGAATTAAGTACTTTCCTAATTAGCAATGTGGAAGCAAGCCCTCGAGCGTGATATTCAAATACTTTCTAACAAGTAAAGTACAAACAAGCCCTTGAACCCAAGACTAAAATACTTTCTAATCGATAATGTGGAAGCAAGGCAAGTCTCCCAACCCGAAAGTTAAATAGTTTTAATTAGTAATATGAAAGCAAGACCTCAAACTTGAAAAATCATAGTCTTCATGTTGAGTCTTTAGGTTGAACGGTGTGGGGCGTGAGTACGGGGACGTGTTGGGCGGGTTCCAAGTGTACATCATTGATTGGCTTTGGGTTGGGTTTCCTAGTTTCTATAGCATGTGTACAATTCGAACGGTGGGACGTGATATGACCGTTTTGGGAGGAGACGGACGTTGGATTCGACCGTTAACAAAAAAAATATATATATTACTCAATTTACTCCTATAAACATATCATTTAACTATTTTTATTACACAAAATTTCTATTATATTCTACTTCGTGTATCTAAAAAAGCATTGGATTCAACACAAAATACTTCTTCACTTGCGTTAAAAATATGTCCCAATGTTCCTTCCACTAAACCATCACACATTCATTCATCTCAATATCCAACCGCTCCTTTTAGTCACCCTTCACCCGATCAATATACGCAATACTATCCTTGTTTATTTGTTTTATCAAATATTAATATTTATTTCAGGTTTGAAAAATATAAATGTGTTTCAAATTATAGTTTTTAAGTTGAGGTTTGAGAAAATTCCATTTTTATCATCAGAGGATTAAAAACATATAAATAACATAACTTCATATGATTTGTTGGGTAAGGACGTAAGGTGACAATTTATGACACAAACATGTTAATACAAAAGGATATGTATTAACCAGGCTCAACCGAAATAATGGGCAAAGTGGACTATCATCATGTGCCCAACATATTTGACGGCCCATAATTTTAAAAGAATCTTATATATATTTTATGTGTTTAACTTTTTTATATATAAAAGTTTATGGTTTGATCTACTATGAATTTCGGATTATTAAAACATAAATGATAAGCTTAATCACAACGTTTAAAATACACTCAATAAACCAACCAGTTTATTACCTAAAAAGTGATTTAAATCCAATTAACCTTTAGCATATAAAATATGTTAAAGTCCGAAAAAAGTTCAACGAATTATTGAGTTGGTTTTTTTTTATACACATTTTCTTCTCGTGTAGGGCCGCATAATTTTTTAGGATTCTTGAAGACGACCTGGAATTAACATGTGTGAGTTTGAGTTAAATAAGTTCTTCATATCATATATAAGTTCTCACTTTCATGGCACGAATGTATCGTGTCTAAACAAGCCTTAACCAATTTGATATGTTTCTGACACGATTAAAATGGTTTTTATTTAATTATTTAAAATCAATATAATATAAGATATTTTTGGTTTTCTTAATATGTTGCGAATGTTGTTAAAGGATGTTATGGATTGTAAATTTGTAAATATTCTTTTAATTTGTTGTTTGTTAAGTGTTTCAAAGAGGTCGTGTGGTGTGATGTTGTGTTAGAGAATAATTTATATTTAATTGTGTTAAACAAATCATATTTGTGTAACCTAGGTTTGTGTTTATGTTTTGAGTAATTGACACGTCTAGTTAAATAGGTCGTGTTCATGTTTTAGTACATGTCTTAATCGTGTTGTGTCGTGTCTTAAAGTTTACTTCTTTCATCAGCTCTACTTGAATGCTATAGTATTATTGGACTTTATTAAATTAAAAACATGTTGAAACAACTCGTTCATACATATAGCAACAACTACGCCGATGTAAAACTCTTCTAGCAAATAACTAGATACGAAAGGGTATTTAAAAAAGATTAAGTAAAAAAATTGAATGTTAACAGAACAGATCCTAAAAGTAAAATACTAAAAAAAAACACAACTTTAAATAGAATGTTAACAAAATACTGACAGAAAACTTAAACTTAAAAAAAAAAGTCCAATAATAAACAACTCACCAAACAAATCTAAAACTAAAACTTAAAAGAAAAGCCCATGAATCATTCAAAAGAATAACTTAAGTGAACAAATTATACAAAACAATAATTCATTACTTTATCTTTAGTAAAATATAGACAATGACAATAATAAATAAATAGAAAATCTCCGATTGAGGTGGTCATCGCTCTCGAGATAAGTCGTTTTTAAGGTGTATCATCAAATTGGTGATCGGGATAAGTCGTCGTTTTTAACGTGCATCATCAAATTGGCGATAAGTTCAAATACATCTTATAATATATCATGCTACATGATCGAGGTTAGCAATTATAACCTATATTTGAACTTACGCCAAATTGAACATCACATCCACGAGAAAGTTTTAAGGACGAATTAGGGTTGTGGTTGTTGGGGCGAGTTTCAAGATAGAATTAATAAGAGATTAAATAGAATTATTGTGCAAATATTTCTTTATTTTACACTTGTGATTTGTGAAACGTTCAATGCAGTTTTTCCACAATCGGGAAGTTGATTTGCAAGGTACGTTGTCACTACCGGCGTTGTGTTTCCTCTCGAAGTTGCAAGCCACGTAGGATTCCTGCACAAGGAATTCGGCTAAGAGGGAAGGAGACGAAATATTAGTGTTTCGGTTGCATTGTGTTACTTGTATATAAAGGGAACCGATTCTCATATATGTCATTATTGCCCCCATTAGGAATTGTTTGTCAGTTTAAATCTTTATTGTTTAGTTAGATAGACATTAATTAGATTTTTTTCAACACCATTTAGAAATATAGATATAATATATCTCGATAACTAAATAGGGTAAGGATCAAATATGGTAACCAAAAAATACTCACAACCTAAATCTTAATATATTTCAAACATTTTTTATTTTATTTTTCATACGTCATTGTTTTTTAAAACGGTTTGTAATGTTGAATCACAATTTTCTTTATCTTTAATACAAGTATAATGAAGCCATATTAAAAGAAAAAAAAAATTTGCATCGTGAAAATTTTAATACTACATATCTGCAGCATGATGTTAATTTACAAAGTATTTTTAAAATTTATATTTGCGTTTCTAGAAGAAATTTATTCAGGGGTTTTGCATCTATTAATGCATACTACAATTATACTATACATATGCAGTATGACGATAATGCATATCTTTTACTACTTTGAATTAATTTTACGCATTTCCTAAAAGTGTTTTTTTATATATCTATGTAAATTGCAAATATACTACATATATGTAGTAACCTCCAACTTTATGCAATTTTTTTATTTTATTGAGATAGCTTCATTATACATACTCATTTGAAATAGAATAAAATTTGTTATCTAATGATGCAAAATAACATATGAAAAAATGATAAATGTTTGAAGTTTACATAAAAGTATACCTTTATCATAATCACAACATAACCTATCCTAGATATACCTTTATCATACTGATGATGTTTATGTATAGGGCGTATGTAGGGATAAACCCAGCCACTAGCCCACCACATCATCATTACATATAAGTATATCTCGGATATAACCTTAACATTCTTCCAATACACATTAATCCTCAATCTTAGATCTATTTACAACAACACCTATAGATCTATATCATAACCCTTACGTATCTATCATAGAATATGTTTATCAAACAATACAATTATATATATAGTTATTATATATATATATATCACAACATAAACAATTCAACACATTGCGTATGCATACCAGGCCCTAAAACATTTGAAAACAGTTAAAAGGGGGCTAGAAGAACTCACCTAAAACCGGCGTAACAACGACTAAGGAGAATGACGATTCTCGAGCTCAACCGTCTCTGTGAGCGTAATAACGTCTCTCAAGCGTCTCCGATATGATCCGAACCGAGTAGAACCTCCCCTAGTATCCTAAGAGTGTTTTTGGGTGTTTGGGAGAACTCGGAATCAGAGAAAACAGAATGAAAACACTTCACCCAAATGAAGTATTTATAGTGGGCTGCGTTCGTCCGTTGGCCGCCACGTGTCTGCTGACTCACGTGTGGCTTCTGCCAGGTGTCCAGTGACTAATCACCTGTTCCGACACATGTCATGCTGACTAAACATGGTCGGTGACACGTGTCACCTCCTAGTTCAGCGCGACTCGTTAACTTGTTTTCGCGTTTCCCGCATCGTTCGGACTCCGTTTTGCATGCGGTTTTCGCCTATGTTCACGACTTTTAATTCTCTATCTAACACCATTGATTTCAAACTCTAAGGAGGTACTGAGATTTGGGATCATTCGGACGCTTCCTCGTTTTGCGTGTATCTTTTGAACCGTCGCTCGGATCAAAATTTCGCATACACTCAAACGCTTCTAA
>WOUH02000039.1:1168217-1178612 GCA_009936405.2 Stevia rebaudiana
TAAAGGTAAGGTCTGTCTCTGTCTCACCTCCCCCAGACCCTACTACTATAGTGGGATTTTTACTGGGTAGGTGGTTGTTGTTGTTGTTGTTGTTGTTTTTGTTGACTATCATATTCGGTTAAAGATTTCAAGTGTAGATTGAACCTTCGTGCCACTGTGATCACTTATGAAGTATCCACCACCTCTAACAGGTTAAATCCGTTATCTTGCCTCTTTGTCATGTCCCATACCCATGAATCCATGATGTGAATTATAGCTACTAGGATGTTGGATTCACAATATCAAATCCTTTAGTGCGTATGAATTATGATTGAAGATCTAATGGCAAAACACAAAACGAGATAACTTGGAGAATTTGGACTTGAAGGTTGAGATTACATGCCAAATCATACTTATTAGAGAATTATAAAAGAAAATATGAAATTGGAAAAGAAGTAAATTCATAAACCTATTAACCAATTACATTACATAGCCTTCAAGTATTTATTCTATTAAATTCCTCAGCTAAGTACGTGTTTATTCGACTTATTAGACTTAGTAAGCGAGTTAGCAACTAACTGAAATACACTTACATATCAGTATCTAAAGGGGGCAGTTATCCGATCCTTTGCTTACGTATTTTGCTATGCGATTTTACAAAACGAACTTGAACTTGCTACTTTAACATAAAAAAAATTACACTCTGTGCTTCAACAATAAAAATGAGAGATTTCAATTCATATTGCTATTCTTGTAAGATAAGATTCAGCTTAAAACAAAATCAATGAATTTGCGATGTTTTATATTTCAACCTCTACTTCTATAGTTTTGATCATCAAAACTTTCAAATATTTAAGTTTGCTTGATTTTGTTTTCATCAAACAAATGCAAATAAATGTTTCTATATGGTCATTTTTCTACTATATAGTAGTTAATAAACATAAGATTGAGTCATTGAGAATGGAAACACTGACAACATATCATCTTTAAAAGCAACTTGGTTTGTTAATTAAATAATTATTTTCATTGTTGCATTTATGTAACTTCTCAAAACAAAAATCTTCAAAGATAAGAAAGTGAAGTACCCAAGAGGACATCCTAGTAGTCAAAGTGTCTCTTCTCTGTCCTTGAGGCGGGGTTCAAATCACACAAGAGGCAGTTGTGTAGATTTAAAAGTAGGGTTTAGATGAGTGTCTGTTTACCATTCTTATATAAATCAACTTAACTCCAACGTAAATATATGGTGTTAAGATTCTGAACCAAGAACCGAACCGAACCAAGCATAGCCGGTACCAAGTATGGTTTAGTCCATCCCAGTACCATTGTTCAGTCTGTTGGTAGAGAACGAGTTCTGCACACGAGTCTTTAACTAGGTTATAATTTCATATTCGGATGCAGGTGGTGGCAAGCATTTCTAGTGGTATTGGTTATATACTCAGCATGGTCATCCCCCTTTGAGCTAGCTTTCAAAAAGGTCGCTACGGGGTCTCTCCTATATGTCGATCTGGTTGTCGACTTCTTTTTTGCTGCTGACATCATCATAACTTTCTTCGTCGCATATTTGGATAAATCAACATATTTGCTTGTTGATGAACATAAGAAGATAGCCGCAAGGTATCCATCCTAAACAAATCTTTCTTGGCAGAGGCCATTTACTTATAAACGGTTTAATATGTGTTGTGTTTAATAAGTCTATCTTAGAAACTAAAACCAGGTCATACCAAATGGATTTGAAGTCACCCAAAATCCAGTTTAAGGCATCCAACCTCATTAATCGTTTCTCAAATATTATACTTATAAAAGGAGAAACCTTTATATATTGGGGAAATATATAATGATAACCCACTCGAGTAGAGGAAACTCTACAAACCTCTAAAGAACTCTCGAGAACTCTAAATTAAAAAAATCATTATTTCTTTTTTAAAAAAGGTTCACTTCTAAATGCAATTTTGTCACTTTTTATTATAAAAAACATAAAAAAGCGCCAAGTAGTTTTTTTTTTAATATAAAAAAAAAAGGTCGTCGTTTTTTAATTTCAACATAATGTGTTACATATGTAACATTATATACATGTTACAATTCTCTGAAACTTGTAAAAGATATATATATTTTTTTAAAGACTACTCCATGCTTTTTTATACTTTTTTTCACCAAAAGTCTTAGATTTTTCCCTAGATTTTAATGTATAACTTATATACAAAATATAAAGTTATGAAAATTAAAATTTCAAAAAAAGTCGTTACATATGTTACATAATATGGGTTTCTAGAGTTTCCTTAACTCAACTGGGCCGGGTTTTCATATAATCCATCCCCTTTATAATCTAAAATAACCCATTTCCAAACGAACCCATATTGGTCAAACATCGTATTGGTCTAAACCAAACCGTTACTATGATAAAACGACCCTTTTTTTCCTGAATCTAAGTTAACTCCAACCCGCCTGTTTGGTCAAGCTTAGTAATAATATTGTTTTGTAATCATAACTAAAGCAATAATTTTGTTTAAAAGAATAAATAAATATATAATTAATAAAACAATGTCTACTTGGTGTGTTTTTTTAGGTATGTCACACATATGATGTTCCCTATGGACGTGGCATCTACACTTCCATTTCAAACGATATACCGAGTATTAACCGGAAAGCTGCACCGTGGGCAGATTTTCGGGTTCCTGAATCTGCTAAGGTTGTGGCGGTTAAGGCGCGTAAGTGAGCTATTCTCAAGGTACATACCACACAAGATTGTTCTTTTTTTATTATTATTAAATATGTAAGACGTTTGGGACAGTAACGGGGTTTGGTTTTCTAAACAGGCTAGAGAAAGATACGCGCTTCAGCTACTTCATGACAAGAACCATCAAACTCATATGTGTTAGTACTACTTCTACTTAACCTATAAACCTTTGCTTTAAAGACACGCAGTAAAAAAGGCTTACATGCTAAAACAACCAAAGAGAAAAGAAATTACGAAATGTTTATTTGATAAGAAAGGTTTATGTAAAACTAGATAAGATATTGGCTGTAAATGAAGCTTATTCTGTCGTACTTTGAGCAATGCCTCGTGTACGCCTCATACTTTTTTAAATCAAACTACAATCGAATAGACGCGTTTATAACTAAATTTGTCAAAATTGTCACTAAATGGCATGTTGCTAGACTAAGTTTATGATTATATAACCAACAGGTGACACTTTTTGCGGTTCACTCAGCTGCATGTTTTTACTATTGGATCGCAACTCATCATAAAATCTCACAAGATACATGGATTGGGTCTATTATTGTCAACTTTGAGGAAAGAAGCATTTGGGTTGGATATACATACTCAATGTATTGGTCGATTGTGACCCTAACAACAGTCGGGTACGGAGACTTGCATGCAGTAAATACAGGGGAAAAGGTGTTCAACATCTTCTATATGTTGTTCAACATCGGTCTCACTTCTTATCTAATTGGAAACATGACCAATCTAATTGTCCATAGTGCTGTCAGAACTTTTATCATGGTAAGTTTTGATAATGCTAATTGGGTTACACTGGCAATGCTGACCCGTTAGCTTTAAACGGGTTAGCTTTGGTTATGAAGAATCCCCAATGGGTCAAATGGTTTAAAACGGTTCTAAGTAATCCAGATTCCACATTGTATATTAAATTCTTACATCCTCCTAAACCGTTTTATCTATAACAAAGAGTTAATTACACATATGGTCCCTATGGTTTTGATACTAAGGTTTAATAGTAACAAGTTTGATAATTGTGCTTTTATAGTTTCTAAACAAGTTTGGGTATTAAAGCTAGCTTCTGTTAGCCTTTCCGATACCTTAGTGCGAAATGTCCTAAATACCCTTGAACTTTTCCCCTTTGACTTCAACTATTCAAATAGTCAAAGATTATTTTGTTCATTTAACTCTAATTCAATCTTACAAAACTGAAAGCACAAACCCTAGAGTTGTTACTCTTTTTTGCGTAGTATCGAAACCTGTTACTTTACCTTGACCATAGGACCATCTATGTAATCAACTCCTTAATACATTATATTACACATTAACTTAACTATTAGCTAAAATATTGAGGGGAAAATGTATTTGGTCAACCCAACTAGACCGTTGACCATTTAGTTTGTTACCCAAACTACCCAACTAGTGTGGCCCGCGCATATTGCCACATATGATTAGCCATCTAATCCATATTTCTACTACCAACAGAGAGATTCGATCAACGAGATTTTAAGATACGCAAGCAAAAACAGGCTTCCAGAAGGGCTAAAACAGCAAATGTTAGCTCACATGCAACTCAAGTTCAAGACAGCTGAGTTACAGCAAGAGGAAGTTCTAGAAGACCTACCTAAAGCAATTAGATCCAGCATTTCCCAACATCTATTCCGCAAAACAGTTGAAAAAACATATCTTTTTAAAGGCATATCAGAAGATCTTAGTAGGCAATTGGTACTATTCTTTACTTGTACAGTACAACCATTAATGCACTGGACAATGATCTATTCTCACTAACACATTTATTTTGGTTTCTGTTTGCAGGTTGTAGACTTGAAAGCAGAATATTTTCCACCAAAGGTTGAGGTTATATTACAAAATGAGATACCCACAGATTTTTATATTGTGGTATCTGGAGCCATGGTATATTATTGTTCTTAAATTATAATCATAATTGATGTAAAGTAATGTATTTATTTGGAATTCTAATAGCCTATAAATTCCAGGAGGTACTGACACACAAAAATGGGATGGAACAGGTATGTTAACAAATTTTCAAAATATTCATTAAATATATGTTTATTATAACCAGCATACGATAATAATCAGATGGGCGGACCTCAACAAGAGATTTAATGCAATTAACTTGGTAATATTATTTCAACAAAATAGTGAATTTAGTGAACCTAGTATTTTTTTATTGAATAAAAAACCTAGCTGATCTAATGTATGATGCTTCAGAGAAACAAGTATTTTAAAATTTTTACATACCTTTAAACCCATAAAAATCTAATGGTTGATATTCTTCTGCAAGATCAAACGTCTTTGGCAAAATGTAGTGACACCTGTATAAAACAAGTCGGCAATGGGTATCAGAAAAATCCATGATAAATACAAAAAGACACATTAGATTAATAAAACTATATTGGAGAAAGTATATGATTATCAGTAACTAACTAAACTGAAAATACTTAATAAATAATGCATGATTTTCTTTTATGAGAGAAACGATATGGCAGCATCAAGTCTACTATAGTGATGACTGTCATGCATAACCAAATAAAATATAGCAAAAGGGAGATCACAAACTGATAAAATATCAAAATGGTTCAAAATAGATTGTGATATTGTATATGTATTTGGTAGTGTATTAAACAATGTCCCATTTTATGTTTCAGTCATTAATAAAACTAGGCCCAATGGATATGTTTGGGGAAATTGGAGTATTTTTCAACATCCCCCAACCTTTCACAGTGAGAAGCAAGAAACTTTCTCAAGTAGTCAGAATTAGTCATAACCGGTTTAAGCAACTGGTGCAGCAACTTGATGCAGATAAAAGGACGATAATGTCCAACTTCACACAGGTTTTGAAATTTGAACTAACATTTCATTGTTCAGATACATCTCTAAATTAAACTATCAACTGCTTATGAATCTGAATAACTTCTAGAAAAGAACATGCAACAGTTAGATAAGTTTTTTCAGGGCCTCTTATAGTGCATAATTCTTTTTTTAATATGAACTGTTTATCTCAGTATCTTAAGGACTTAAAGAAGGAGGTGCAAGAAGAGATGCCTTTTTTGACAGAGCTTCTATTGGATTTAAATATAGAGGTAATTCAGTAAGTTTTTAACATGGTTGATTCACATTTCAGTTCATATTTTAATATACATGGAGACATATAAATGTAGGTGAGCATATAATCTGTTAGCAAATTAACTATAACATGTTTGCTTACTTATCTAAAGTTAAGTTTTTGGGACTTCTCACTAGTGTTGTAAAAAAAATCAGGATTAATAGACGATTAATCGCTAATCAATCACCCACCCACGATTTTACCTAAAGTGCTAAACAAAGCCTAAAACTGATAAGCAGTCAAAAGTTGGTCAAAATGGGTCAAAAAATTATCAAATCGGTGAACTTTGAAGTATTGCATTCATATTGATGTGTATATATATATATATATATATATATATATATAAGTCTAAAAAATTACATATAACAATTCCATTCTGATTAATCCTGATTAACCCTTTTAATCGCTAGTCAGTACCCTACCGCCCGACTAGCGCCTACTCGCTTAGCAATTTTTACAACACTGTGTATTATTTAACACAAGGGTATCAGTGTATGATACATGATGTGGTAGATGACATATATGTAAACTCAGCATTGTCATATGAATTTAAACATGTTTGTCTATGATATATATCCTCATTGCAGCAAACCACACAAGTTAATAAATCAGAAAACCGTGAAACATCAAATTATGGTCAAGAAGATAGAGAAGGTTGGTGATCTTAAATTAATTTCACAAATAAAAATACATGAGAAAACAACTTAATTTTATAAATTGCAGGAACGCCCAATAATGTGGTCTTGTCTCTTTTGAGGGTGGTGATACATGATCATCATCCTCATGAGAAAACAACAGATAGAAAAAGGACAGGAAAACTTGTCCACTTGCCACACTCAATAGAGGAACTTCTGAATTTAGCAGGTAAGCAATCCAGCTGCAAATTGTGCATCTTGAGCTGGAACACTTTTTAAGGCCAACATGAAAAATTTTGTTTTTTTTTTTTAATTTGTAAAAGCTAACTTTTTTCAGTTCTTTTTAGTTTTAAAATCTAATGTGTTGTCATGCAGAGAAGAAGTTTGGGAAAAGAGGAACCACAATTTATATGGCTGATGGATCTCAAGTGGAAGATCTGAATGCATTAAGAGAGAATGACCATCTGTTTATATCTTGAATATGTGACGATATAAAATCTGAGTACTTTTTTTCAGATAAAGAAGTTGCTTTAGCTTCCATAATGCAACACCCACAAATCCAAATGTAATATTTTCTTGGGACAAATAGGGCTGAATTTTTATAAAGCTCACCATATTTATATTATTAATGTTGTTTTGCTTTTGTAAAATTCCAAGAATAAATAAAATGTCAAATTAGAACTAAAAGGAAGACTCAAAATTAGTGTAAAAGTTGTGGGTGTTCTTGAGTTTTTGAAGCTACAATCCACAAAAACAAGTTCCAACGAATCCGATTTTGAGCTGAATAAAAATTAAATGAATGCTTTAATACTTATTTGGAAGTGTCAACTATATTAAAAAGCATCATGTAATTCATTAAAGTGATCTACTATTCTACTATAGAAGTGGGTTTTAACCCAAAGGGTAGTATTCGATGTCAGACAAAAATGTGAATTTTCAGTAGCTTAGAATTGATGTTTGGGAGGTTTAAAAATTGGTATATTAATATAATTTGATATCTAGAAACGATTGGTTCATGCAAACTAGTGACTCATCCCATAAGTGATTAATGCGACCTAAAATGGGTTTTTGTTATGAGTTGTGTTTTAAATCCTATCTATTTGCTAAAATGAATTATAATCCCCATTGAAAGTGGTTGATGATTATCTAAGTAATAAAATAGTTAGCTATGGATTGTTAAGAAATAGACTATTTGTGGCCAAAATGACCCAAAGTGTAAAATTAATGAAATTGTTGACCAAGTTGTTCAAAGATGGTTTTAACATGTGTAAAATACATACATAAGTATTCAAGGAACAAAATTTGATGTGGAAAGTGAGAACTGAATTGTTACAATGTTTGTTAAATTTAGAATTGGTGAAGTTATGTAATCTTTTAAAGCACTACAATTCTAACTAACTTAGTAGTGTTATGTAATCTTTTGAATTTAGTTTTTATACTAATGTTTTACACCTAAGCCTAGTGTTAACCTTCTGTGAACTTCATGGTACCTCACTTATGCTATGTAGAAGTTTTTGACTTTTTGAGAAGTAAACATATTTGACTTTTCTATTTAGAAAAAAATGATTTCTTGGGTATAAAAGGTGTGATGGGTTGAAAAAATTGTTTGCAATTTTGGGTGACACATATGATACATTAATACCAAATATATACAGAATGTTATATGCAGACAAGTATGCAGAATTACATAATGGATAATCTTGAAAACATTATTCACTACTTTTATCATTATAATTAAATTAAACTAAGTTCTCAATGATGATTCTTTTTTTTAACTTTTTTGAACAGATTTCAGAATAAATGCTTACCAGAATTTAGTTGTTCTCTCTGTTGTTCAGCATGTCTAAAACAGAGTAAGCTGCTTTCTGGAAGCGTTCTTTCTCTTCCTCTAAAGTTCTTTTTCTCTCAAGAGCTGAGTCTTTGCATTTCTCTATGTCTTCTATTATTCCACCAGAGCTTTGGTCAATTTCACTGTGTATAAAAGAAATATGCACAAAGACCAGAAAAAAACATATATTTTCATGAGTATAATTATTCACATACACTAAGAATAGTAGCCACTAAGATCACTGCTTTGACTATTTAGAACAAACAAAAAGCCATCATAGATTCGGAGTATATGAGTACAGAAAACAGCATGAGAACTTAAAAAAGATATATATGAGGCGAAAGCACAAAATGTGGTATATAAATGGAGAATCCAGATGCTTGGATAAACACGAATTCTTGGTAAGTGGTAAGAAGCGTTTTCACAGTTTCAAAACTAACTACTAGCAATAGACCATTACTACAACTATACAATTTGTTTCCTAACTTTGTTTACTCACCTAATCATCTTAAGCATATTCTCCATTCCAGCTTGCACTTGCTGTGATAGCTCTGCAATTACACAAGAATGTCCATGTTCTTAATTGAGATGGAAACAAAACCATTCAAATTAGCGAATATAAAGCCTCCACATTTATGAAGGGATAAACTTTGATGAGCTTGCGTAACTTAAGATGAAAGAATCATGGTAAACAATAACAATATCTTATAATGCTATCATTAGACATAAAACTATACAACCAAACACAGTTATGTGTATGCATGTATGGTAATCAACTAAACCAGCTTAACTCATGAGAATTAGACACCGAATCTAATTCATGAGTTTCAAACTTTCAATCTATTCACTTTTAAATTGAACAAAAACAAAAGGTGAGAGTAAAACTGTTAACAAAATAACAATCTGCTATCAAGAGTACAAAGTTAGCCCAAGCATTATAAGGTAACTTCACCATTAATCAATGATTGACAATAAGCTTGCATCCGCTTTATAAGTCAAGTTCATCGGTGTAATTAATTAATTATATGATGGTTATTGCTAGTTCAGATATTAACAATCTGAAAAGACATGCTGGTATTGCTACCATATCATACAAACACAAACGAATACACTGAACACTATTAGGAAACAAAATAATGCAATGTATTCAACTTATTCCTAATCTTCAAATAATGAGAACCCACAGAAAGTGCAGGAAGTGCTGAAATCAAGCATTCCAGCTTGAGTTATGCAAACAATCACAATAGTCTAGTGCATAAAAAACTTAGCACATTAAAGCACTCTCCAATGGCATGGAGTGTATCACTTTTTTGTGACAAATTTGGCAGTAATGCCTCTTTATATCTAAGAACACACAATAAGTACAATTATACCATTACATACCGATTAAAATAGCCCTCACAATAATATTTGTAAAAAAAAAAAAACTGATCCAAAATTTCCGTTAGGGTTAAAACTAACAAACTAGAATCCGGCAACCAGCATTCAGTGCACATGATTGTAGTAAAGAGGACAGAACGGCATTTTGTTCTCAGATTTAGTGAAAACACACAAGAAACTATGATACGTTAACACAATTTTACAGAATCCAGTATGCGTAGCTAACCACAACGTTGTCACATAGCATTATCTAATCACATACATGAGATTGCTATTAAAAATAGGTTTACAGCATACAAATTAACTCGAATTGTGCATCGAACATTCGAACGTGATTACTGACGATGAATATACAAGTGCGTGTAGATAGAGTGAGTGAGGGTACCGTAGATGACGGAGGAGAGAGGAGACTGGCCGTCGGAAAGCTGAAGAAGCTGAGAATCATCGGCGAGAGAAGGCCGTGGTGAAGAAGACGCCATTAAAGCTTCGGAAGAAAATTGAGCAACCGAATGCCAGCATCTTTGTTACTAATTTTATAAGAGCCCGTCCTCTTTTGGTTTAAGAAAAAATAAAAAAAGATAAGTATAAAACTAAGAAGATGGTTTAGTAGTTTACTAGAGAGAACTATTTTTACGAACTAAAAATCACAACTGTGTTGTGATTTAACTTTGATTATCACCACTTAAGAACTTTTAGAGGAGATTATAAGATATATTTATAAGCACTTTTA
>WOUH02000039.1:1181791-1202818 GCA_009936405.2 Stevia rebaudiana
GTTTATTATTTTATTTTATTTTAATTTTACGTTTTTATTTTTTTCGTATTTTTAATGTAAGTTTGTTGTTCAATTAATTAAAATAATTAGTATTATTAATGTTTTTTTATTCTTTTAAAAAAAAAAAAAGTGGGATGGTAATTTAGTTTCATATGATAACATTGACACTACTTTAGGGTACTTGAGAGGGTAGATAGAGTATTTGATGTGACATAATTTGATTGGGTAATTTGAGAGGATATTTTACCCTAAGAGGATACCACTTCGTGTACCCTAAGTTATGTTTATTTGTAGTTATTTCGTTATTAATATATTTTAGGCGGACCACAAAATTCTTAAATCAATAATATTCACCTTCTATAAATGTGTCCGTTAATATTTACAAATGGTTGCAAATTTGCAATTTATAGAGCTCATCGTGTTTGATTAGAGTATTTTGAATAGCGACGCAAACAGTCTCAAAATCGAGAGAAAAATGGAGACCGCCGCCGTGCTCTCAAACGCCGCCACTTTCACCGGCCGTCGTCTACTCAGAGAGACCGGCGGTCTGCTGTTCTGGCATCCTGCTAACAACAAGGTAGCTTTATTGTTGTTCTTCACTTGTTATGTTATCAGCGATGTATTGTTAAAAACTTAAAATGTTCTTAGATTCGTTACTGTTTTGATCATTAATCGCTTTCGTTGTTGATTTCGGTGATGAAATTGTACTTGAATCCATGCGTTGACTTATAACAACTGCGAATTTGAGTTTCGAATTGTGTGTTGATTTATGAGGTAATTGAGATTTGTTGTTTTTTTAACGCATGGATATGGTAGCAGCTTCGAAATCAGTTGCGATTTACTCCGGTGAATGCTCCTACTACTTCTTGCAGTGTTAATGCACGAGCTGTTAAGGTGGATTCTTCCCTCAGGTGCTGATTCTATTTTTTCGAAATTCTTTCTCTAATTTAGTTACTTTTCTGTACATACACAAAAACACACACACATGCAATGCTTTTTTGAGCAGTAATTCCGTAATTGAATTAGTATCTGGAAGTTATTCTTGCTAAACATAAAAAGTATTAATAATGCAGCAGATTTATATCTTGATCCAGTGATAATATATGCCAATTGTTTTGAATTGAAGTAACTGTGAGCTTTTGTATGATAATTATGCTTCTTTTGACTCTGCAGTGTACCAAGTGAGACAGTTGACCTAAATTGGGACAACCTTGGATTCGGGCTTGTGCATACGGATTATATGTACATCATGAAATGTTCATTAGGTGAAAGTTTTACTAAAGGGGAATTAGTGCCTTTTGGGAACATAGAGATTAATCCATCTGCTGGTGTCCTCAATTATGGTCAAGTTAGTTCTTAAAACTCTGATATCTTTTTGAAATATAAATGAACATCATATATGATCTATAGATCATGATAATTTCTTTGACATGATAAGTTGCTCTTATATGAAGAATTCCTGTAATAATTCAAGCATAGTAGTTAAAAAATGCTTATATGTGTGTGATTTGTGCTTATTAGCTAAAGTTCTAGCACTAGAATGTTATTCCACCATTCATGTTGACAAACAGTACCCAAAAAAAATAATAAAAATTCTTCTGTACCAGTTAGTACTAACTTTTTTTTAACTTTATTATTTAAAGGGAACAAGGAGGCCATTATTGTAAATTTGTAATTGTTCACTGATTGAATTTGCAGTTTTGTGACTTTGTCATCATCTTTAACAAGTATTATTAGATGTTCTTTTTAGCAAATGATTGTTATATACCTATCAACTATCTCCGTCTTTGATGCACCCCAATTGACTATAATGTTAGTTTCTAAATTACTATTTTGCCCTTCTGTAATATAATAGGGATTATTTGAAGGTCTAAAAGCATATCGAACAGAAGACGGTAACATTTTACTTTTTCGCCCTGAAGAAAACGCTAAACGGATGATTTCAGGATCAGAGCGTATGTGTATGCCTTCACCTTCTGTTGATCAGTTTATGCAAGCTGTTAAAGCTACTGTATTAGCAAATGAAAGATGGGTACTGCATATCTAAAATAAAAAGTTCATTCATTAATCATAACTTCACTTAAATGGAATAAAAATTACTTTTTTGCCCTTTTTAGATACCTCCACCTGGCAAAGGTTCCTTATATATAAGACCTTTGCTTATGGGAAGCGGAAGCGTACTTGGTCTTGCACCGGCTCCTGAGTATACTTTTCTCGTTTATGTTTCTCCTGTTGGTAACTATTTTAAGGTATGTTATTTTTTATTTTATGTATTATAATAATATCATGTTAGAAGTTAGAAACTTGTGTATTACACCGGTTGAATAAATGAGATATTAAATAGTGAAGGGGTAAAATAAGAAATAGAAGGTTTGAACAAATAAAGTATTAAATATTACATGAGGAAGAAATGGATATAAAAAATAAAAAATGGGTGAAATAAGAAAAGCGTGAAAAAGAAATCTTGGACTCAAATAATCAACAAGGGGTAGATCAAATACAATTAAAAGAAAAAAAAAGGTTTCTTTTTTTTTTTTTTTTTAAATTTCGAAAGAGGATTTATAAAGGGAATTTTACGCATAAAACAAATAGTTACTTGTTTATCAGATATACATTAAACCTATATTGGAACACTATAATATGTTTGTTGATTCTTTTTTTGAGTTTTGAGCGTACTGTAAAGATATAATTTGAATTTTTTTAATAAAATGTTTGTTATTTCTTTCACTATTTTCAGGAAGGTTTGTCACCAATAAACTTGGTGGTTGAGACTGAAATGCATAGAGCGACACCTGGAGGTACCGGTGGTGTAAAAACTATAGGAAACTATGCGGCAGTACGCATCTGTATTTCTGCTATTTTCTGAATTTTTTTTAAAATTATTTTATTGTTATTGGATTATATAACTTTTAGCATTTTATTAAATCATGTAGGTTTTAAAAGCGCAAGGTGCAGCTAAAGCCAAAGGTTATTCAGATGTTTTGTATCTTGATAGTACGCACAAAAAGTATTTAGAAGAAGTGTCGTCTTGTAATATATTTGTCGTAAAGGTATATCCAAAAGTTACTCATTTTATGTACCTTTTTTTTTTTAAATTGTGAATGATTTAATATAATATAATGCAACTAATATTTGTTTTTATAAAATGTGCTACAGGGTAACACAATATCAACACCCGACATTAAAGGTACTATCCTACCTGGTATCACAAGAAAGAGTATTATTGATGTCGCTTGTGATCAAGGATTCGAGGTATTTAATTTGGTTTTATTGTTTAAACGTGTTTGAAAATTAGGAATAAAATACAGACATTAGTGGTTAAATGCTAACTGAAGTTTCAATAATCTAATAAGGTGATGTTTGAAGGTCACAAAACCTATTTCTCTTAAATCAAGTAATAGATAAAATGTCCAAAAGTAATTTGTTTTTGAAGAAATTTTTTTTGCACCCTGTGGTTGGTTATTAATTTAGATAAGTATTTTTGTTTCATCGTCAAATCAAACACACATCCCTTGAAATGATGTCATATTTTTTTTACTATATTTTTAGGTTTATGAAAAACCAGTAACAGTTGATGAGTTGCTCGATGCTGATGAAGTTTTTTGTACCGGAACCGCTGTGGTTGTATCCCCTGTTGGTAGCATAACTTATCTTGGCAAAAAGTAAATCTTCTTTTTTTAATTATTATTATTATTATCTTCAGTTTTCTGGTTTATAGAAATCCTGTTATGTATGCCTTTATTATTATTTAATATTTACGTGTGTTTTGTGACAGAGTGACATACGGGAGTAGTGGTGTAGGACTGGTGTCACAACAACTTTATTCCGGGTTGACAAGACTACAAATGGGTCTGGCGGATGACAAAATGGGTTGGATTGTTAAACTCAAGTAGTTTCTTGTGTTTTGTTTTTCTTTGTTTATCGTTTGTAATTTGATGATGAATGTAGGTTTAAGCTTCACTCGGTAACTGTTTTGCTAATAACATTAGACTATCTTTCAGGAGTTTACTTTTAATCTAAGATCATATGTGTGTTATTGCTATTTGCTAAAGTAATAATTTGTTTCCATCAAATATGCACAAATTAACTGCAATTTAGCATTTGAGTCCCATCAATTAAACTTTTGTGAAACAAGATATTAACATCCATGGTAACCAGTGTCGCCATTAGGTAAGACATGCCTGATTTGAGGTTGAAACATGACGTCACTGAGTGCAGGATTAGGTTAAGAATAAGGGTGTTCATTTTTTGAAAGGTTTAGTAAATAATTACGAGCTGAAAATACATTTTGACAACAAAAAAGATCTTAGTCATTAACCAAAAATTAAATAAAAAACATAAAAACCTTATAATGTGTACTTAGCTTATAAATTTTATGGGTACTTGTTTCAATCTTGTTTTGTCACATTATCATCGTTAAGGAGCAATGGAATCATGCTAGAGACTTAACTCGGGATTGAAAAAAAACAAGGCCAACGGGTATACCCAAAACCTATAACATATAGGACAAGTATATCTGAATAACTGAAAGTCTGAAACCTGATGGGTTTTCGGTCGGGTATGAGATTAATTTTAAAATTTTTGTAGCTTTGCGATTTGGTAATATATGTTTACCTGCTCCGGTTACCCAATTATATATGCGTGTTTACCTAATTATATACCTAATATAAATTTCTTTTTCTATAATAATTTTAATGGAATTATATTTCAGATAAGATTAAACTATATTAAGTATGTTTGTTCGTGTTATATACTATGAAACTTGAATGCTAGTCTAAATAACAGTTAAAAACAAATAGAAACCTAACGGGTTTTGGTCCCAGTTTAAGACAAGATTTTCCAATCTTGTATGAGTGTATGAGGTTGAGATTACCTCAACTCTAAACCTGACCCAAAACCCATTTTCATCTATGTTAGGAGATTGTTTGGCTATTTGGATTCGTCTTATAAAATATTGTTCTTGATCAAGTAAAGATCAATTCGTAAAGCATTTATTCCGTTCAATTTGAAAAGAAAATAAAAAATAATGTTTTTCGATTTCTTGTTCCCTTCAAGAGAAAATGAAAAGAAAAGGTTATACACAAGTATGAGATTTTGTCTGTGATTTTGAACAAGAATGGTCATCGATATCAAAGATAGACGTTTATCATTATGGTGTCGTAATAAAACTGCCCTTGCCAGTTATCAGATAAAGGTTAGAAATTAGCAATTTTGGCCCCTGAAATTTTTCTGAATTTCCATGTGAAAATTCAAGTTTTGAGTTTCCAATGCAATTTTCATGTCAGCTTGACCCCAGCTAGGGGCTCTACCCCTTTGATCCCGCCATCGAGGGCTACTGCTCCCGGACCCCACCTAGACACAATAGGCTCAAACGAGTGTGCAACCCCACACCCGACTCGTTTAATATCATTACTTATTCGATAAACCAAGTTAATCTCAATTACACCAAAATATCCAACAGTTCATATATTATTTTTAAAACGGTTTGCACCATTAAATGACAAAACGTTTTCATCTTTAATATGACTATAATTAAGCCATATTAAAAGCGTTTGCGCCGTAAAATATTCGCTATTATATATATGCAGTGTGATGGTTCTTCACAAATTGAAATGTTTTTGAATTCATATCCATGTTTCCAAAAATGATTTATTCGGGTTTTTTTTTCTTCTATTTATGTATAATGTATATATGCAGAATGACATACTATAGTTATAGAACACATGCATTACGATTATAATTTATAGATTTTAATACTTTGACCTACTCTATGTGTTTCGTAAAAGTATTTCATTAGCTTTTTTTTTGTTTTTGATGTATTTATGTATACTACAATTATACCACAACTGACGAGTATTTTTTTCTAACATAACTTCACTATACGAAAAAAATTTTGTGATTCAGTGGTCCAAACCATTTCTAGCATCTATATCTTTTTGGAATAAAAGTAAGACCTACCTTCATTTCATCCTCCCCGTTCCACTTAAGTGGGATTTTACTGGGTAATTTGTTTTCTTGTTTGGTTTTAGTCTCGCACAAGAAGTGATTGTTTCATTAACCACCCCTGACAACTCATTTGAATAAAATATTTTTTTACGGCCTTCGAATAAAAATCTAAATTATTATAGTTATGAAGGGTGGCTAAATCTAGCCATTTCTTGCTAGTGATACATCTCCACTCCAGATATAAGATCATCTTTTTTTCACTTTTTCTATTGTCATAGTTTAATTTTTTTTATTATTGTTATCTTTATACTATTAGTGCTTTAAATATATATTTTGTATTGTTCTAACTTCAATATCTTAAAGTTAATATTAGTGATTATCATTGTTGTATTTGAATAAGTTGCTTTAAACTTTAGTTGAGTTGTTTAAACTTTAGTTAACTTGTTTTAGTGATGTTTAATTACATAACGAGGGAGAATATATGAAAAAGTAGAGTGTGTATTTTGCATTTTAAATAATTAAATATCCCTAAAACAAACTGAAGGTTAAAGAAGAGGATTTTCATTATTAATTAACCTTTTTAATCGAAATTCTTTGATAGCAATGTTTTGCTCTTCACAAAACAGACAATGTTATGTAATTTGTTAAAATGATAATTCCAAAGTAAAAAAATATATATAGTAACTTGTTCAAAATACAATGATAATCGCTATTATTAACTTTAAGATATGAAAGTTAGCATAATAAAACTATATAAATTTAAATCATTAGTAATATAATGGTAACAATAATAATACACTAAAATACCAATAGAAAAAAAAGAAAAAAATTTTAATTTGATACTTTGATTAGAGAGGTATGATAAGCAACTAAGCAAGAGAGGTAGAGAGAGCTTACCAGTTTGTAACTATTACAAGTTAAACTTATTATATAATTAAGAAGTTTAAAGAGGAATATATTCAATTTTTTAATAATACTAATAATAGTTGTAGTAATAATAATAATGGTCAACTATTTTGGCCCAAGGGAAAGGTTTCGGGGGCCAAAAAGGTTGAAATTTAAATGTTAGTGGCTTAAAGCCTTAAAGAGTTAAAAAAAAGTTTCTTTTAGGTCCAAAATAGTTAGAAAAGATACATCTCAAAGATCATAATAGTAATTCACTCTAAAAAGAACTTATAGAAGAGTGGAGGATATTAAATATAAACACTACATTTTTTTTTACAAACACTTTTTTCTATAATTAATAATAAACATTTTTAACATTACAAGTAGGATTAGTTTGCATATTTAAGGATGTGCTCGTTTGCAATTGATTGCAATTGAATTACAAGAAATGAATGAATGAAATTAGTATTTGTAGTCTTCTCTTCTCTACTAATTCTTGGAGTCTACTACTATTTCTTGAAGTCTAGGATTGTATGACATTCACTTTCACTTTGAAAATGTGGTTAATAATGATGACAATTAAAGAATAAGATTGTATAACATTCAATTAATTGTTTTAGATACAATCAGTTAAGTTTTATAAAAAATAATATCAGATTCACAGACAGCTCATGAATTGTTACAACTTACAACATGAGAAAATGCTGCTGCAGGGGATCGGATTGTTTAATAAAATCAATTAAGCGCGACAAGAAGTCGACTCATGTAAATCATCAGGTTATCTCGTCAAATGTTAGGACAAATGTTTCACCGGCTTTTGGGAGGTTAAGGTTGCAACCTTGTTGAACTGTCATTACAAAACAACTTTCATTAGATCATAACACACTTGTGTCACATTTTAATTTGAAAGTTCAGTAAAAAATCTTATTTGATTTTTTTTATTAAATAAAGAGGACCTAAATCAGTGCCATTATAACATACCTGTGACATTAATAATAGGAGCAAATAAGATGTCAACTTTGACACATTTTGGTTTCTTTTTTGACATATTTTATTTTCATCTTGTTAAATGTTAGAAAATATTAATAAAAAAATCATACCTTATTTTGCATGTATTTTTGCTTAATTGCATGAAGAGTGGCTTCATTGTTAAGCTGCATATCTTGCAGAGCCAGGACTGTTGCTTTCAGCTCTGTTGCCTTATAATTAGTATAATATTCTAAAGTTGGATTCTGCAAAAAACAGAATATAATTTTGAAATTTATTAATATTTTTCAGGTTGTAAGAATTAAAAATTGAATAAAAATAAATAAAGAAAACAAACCCATGGATGTTCAGATTGATCAAGTGTCCATTTGGCTAAGAACACGGCTGATGCAGCAATGAGAGATGGTAGAAATTTTATAAAACTGTAATCTATGAGAGTTAATTCAGCTAGATATTTTGCCAAATGTTCAAGTTCTATAACTGGAACCTGCATATAAAGTCGATTTTACCCCTACGCTACTCAAACTTCTTTTCTTAAGATTATTAGTTGTGTAGCTGAAGAGAAGACAAATATATTTATGTATTGATGTACCTTATAAGAGCTTTGTGCTGCTAAAATATATCTCCTGAAAATAATAAAAAATTATAATCAATTAGAAAGTTCAAAGTTGAGATGCATTATTATACAAGGGTGAAATTGGAATTTTACCGAAGGAATTTATATACAGTTGGAACCGAAATTTGAAAGCTCAATACATCAAGAACTTCGCGCTCCAAGTCAAGTACCTGAAAAAAAAATCAGGTGATAAATAGATTAATTGATTAACTAATAGAAATCTGAAAAAGTTTAAAAAAGAAAATAAAAAAAATAATAGAAAAAAGTACAAAAGAAAAGTACTATGAAATTACACATTGAGTCCTCTTCTTGTAAGGGTAAAGCAGTCAATTTGTTAAAAGTTAACGGAAAATTAAACGTCAGTTAGTATATAGAACCCAAAATGTTACAACATATGAAACTGAGGTATCAATTTTGTAGATAATGTAATTAACAAGTCAAACGGATTTAAGTCAAAGCATGTGAACTATTATGGGTTGTAATGGGTCGGGTCGGGTTTGTCTGTGGTGAATATACCTCTCTTCTAGTGTAGGTCCCGTCTGTGATGAAACAAAAGTCTTCAACACGTGGAGCGATAGTTTCTTCATACTTCCTTAAAAGGTCAATGAAAAAATGGGCATACTATTAGATGGTTATATATGAATAAATTTATAATATAAAGTGGATCATATATGAATAAATAAAATTATATGAAATGAAAATAAAGGAGAACTTACGAGGCAATGAGCATGCAGGTTATCCCAAGTAACTGAAGTCTTTGTTTTTCAATGTACCTTTTAGAGAGATACTGATCAATAAGAGTGACAGTTAAGTAAAGTGTTTCAGGTGTTTGCTTATATTCTTCACAAACCTAAACACCAGAAAAAATAAAATAAATATTTATAATTAATAACTTAATGAAAATCAGAATATTCATACTAAGATCAAGCAGACTGAACAGTTCATATCATGGTAGTTGTAGCTTAGATAGAAAACTGAAGACAAATTGAATTATTGAAATGATGTTTACTGCAAAAAAACTATAGTTTTGGAAATATAAAAAATAATGACTGTTATTTAAATATTTTAAAAAATATCAAACCTCAACAAGCCAGTCAATAAGAATGCCACGCATTTCCTTTGTAATGTCCTGCTGCACTGTTTTCATATAATTAACTGAAGGTCTTCCCTTTAGCTGAAGAAAAGAAGGTACAGAAAATAAGTGGATATAAAATTTAAAAATATTTTTTTCCATTTAGAAAGAGAACTTTCAAGATTTATAATTTAAAAACATACGAATGTCAGTGATCGTTAAGTTAAATGGTAATTCAGTAATGGATATATGCAATACAAGATTACAAAAACAGCCTAATTTTGGTTAGAACAGAGAAAACTAATGCAAATAGTAAAAGTAAATGACATTGTTTAATCTTGGAATAAGTTTGAGTGTTTAATATGTTAACAGAAAAAACTACCTCTGCTGCACGTAAATTGTTAAATAATTCAGCAGCGTACAAACTGCACATTTGAGGATTCTTGTGATTAGAGTCAATGTCAATAATAGCTTTATCATTTGCAGCCTCCACTTTGTACAAAATATTTATTTCTCCTGCATAGTGCAACAAAACTTTGTGAGTAAACAAGATTCCAAGAAAAAAAATAAACAGTGACAGATGACTAATACAAAATTTTTAAAGATTTATAATACCGTGTTAACATAAAGAAACAAAGAGAGAATCAAATTTCAACTTAAATATAAGCATTTGTCCAATTCTTTTAGTATCTAATTAAATATCATATTACCTGTTGGCAATGAGCTTCTAAGAGTTTTTGGATTATAACATACACTTGGTTCGCTTTTTAAATCATTAACCAACTTTAGCTGTCCAGTTATTTGTCTTAATTCCTTAATGTTCTGTTTTGTCATATCTTCTGTTGCTTTTATCTTTCCATTTTGAACTTGAGGGCCCACAAAAACAGTTGGTGCCACCATGGGATTCTTTGCAACAACACTTCTTGTTTGCTTGTTAGTCTGACAACCAGTAACAACAACAAGCATCACAATGCTATAACTTCTAAAGAAATACTATATAGCAATAAAACCATTTGTTTGATTTAAAATTCTACATGTATGTATGTATTTACCTGAATTCTTCTTTCATTGGTGATTTTTATATTTAGATCGTTTAATGGAATGTTAGTTGCATCCTTGAGAACAGCCCGTTTCTTAGACTGAAAGCTAGAACCGACATCAGTTGGTTTGTTTTCTGATGACCCTCTTTTAGTCCTTGGTTGCAGAACCTGATTGGACTCATTTTGGGCCGGAAAACCACCAGATAGGCCCAATGCTTTAGCCCGTGATCTTGTAATCCTTGCAGTAGGTGGCTTTTGAATATTTGCAGAAGGTATATTTTCTTTATTCATGTCTGCTTGTCTTGCCATTGTGTAGTGCATTGTGTTAGATAACTTAAACTGAAATGTCTTTCATGAAATCTGCAGCTAAAAAATGTAAACTCATGTCAGTCATAGTATGATGTCACAACAAAATTGTCATTTTAATAATAAAAATAATTTGAGCAATCATTTAGTCTGAATACAGTCATTAACATATTGACATCAAACACCATAATACTTTATTATTAGTTTCATTTCAAGTAACGTCTTAATCAATTTGACTTTAAGCAAAATTTTGTCATCTATCTAAATATTTTTTATTTTTTTTTCAAATAAAGGTTTGTCCTCTTGTTTGGTAGTTTCTCTAGAGACTCATCTGTCTGGAACCCATAAGAATACCATTGGACAGCATAAGACAAATGAAACCACCAAAGGTGTCTTTTTAACATGTCTAAACAGTGAATATTAATAGTTCTAATATTCATGTAATTAAGTATACTGATGGTAACTGATAACTTGACACATTGGCTAATATCTCATAGTAGCAATGACCATACAATCACATTGTGTCCTACAAAAACTATAGGAGGTAAAACATATTTTGACAAGATTATAAAAATATAAGGATACCTAGAAATGATAGTTCACAGACAGATGAAGGTGTACAGATAAATTTTAAGTATCAATTGACCCAATTGTATATCCATAGCCAAATAAATCAAAAAATTTCCAACAATTATTTATCATAGAACTAGTATGTCTGCCTCTTTTTATAAACACTTTTACTGTTTTATTGCATACAGAAGTCGATAAAATTTGTAATATTTCACTAAACCTTGTTTATGAAATGACAATGTAAATCAATACGGGTTCAATTGCATTCAACTATGTGGCACCTTAAGGTGAACAAAAAACAAATAGATGCATCTTTATCTTTCCTAAAACAAGCTCAATTCAGCTCAACTAAAGCAAAATAATACAAATTCAAGAATTTATGAATTAGGTGGTCAAGAGCCTAATTCCAAAGCCATGTGGAAACCTATAAGCAATTTATCAGGTATATATCAAGATCCTAACTGAGCAAGCAGGCTTAATTGTTCATTGAGATTTTTCTAAAGAAAAAAAATCAAAACAAAGATTTGTTTCACAAGCATAATAAATACAAAGATTAGTCTTACTTTATTTAAGAGCATCAACCCTACCATAATGCCAATTGGTACAGAACAACAGATCTAAGGCCCCATGGTTTAAGGCATGCTTAAAATATAAATAAATTATTAGGCGTTCCATACATCATTTAATAACAATTTAAAAAAATAGATATATATAAAAATTAAAAAAAATTAAAAAAAAACATCAAGAACTTGTCAGAACCTTCATGCTACTTCCAGATTAATCTACAGCTATACAAGTACATGTGCATATGGAACACCAGATGCACAAATCGATTGTCCATAATCGTAATTATTTTATCCTGGCAACACACATTTCATTCCCTCTACAAAACCGGACCTCGATAATAATAAAAAAATTCGAAATAATTTAACTTCAAGCGCTAGATGCGGTCAACGACGTTCGGTAGAAAATTTTCAAAAACACAAGTAATCACTAATCTAATCCTGTAAACAAAATCACAGATCTGTGCAACCAATTCATTTCAAAACACAATGCAAACACAAAAATCAATCCGAGAAACACGAATATTGAAATGCGAGCTGAAATTTCAATTTGCGTGATTGTTACGATAAGTAATGCGATGACGTGTGTGTATATTCATAGATCTATGTAACTAATTCATTTTAAAACAAAAAACACAATGCAATCACGAAAATCAAACGGAGAAGCATGAAATTTGAAATGCGACTTGAAGCTGAAATTTCAATTTGCGTGGTTGTTACGATAAATGATGCGATGAATTGTGTGAGAGAGAGAGATGTTTGTGAGGTTACTCTGCATTCGAGCTCGATCCTGAAACCAGATCAACAATGGCGGTCTGGATGGAGCAGGAGAGCTAGGGCTCATTCGAGATGCATCATGCGGAAGCCATAAAGAGTGTAGTGTGAGTGAGTGATAGTGTGTGTGATATATATATATATATGTAGGGAGTGTGTGGGGGCGTGAGAGCGGGATAGAGGTACAGTTTAAACTTCTAAAATTATAAAGAGAGTGAATTGCATATATGGTCCCTTTGCTATTGTTTAGTCTACAAATGTATCTTTCAAGTTTAGGGTTGTTTTCAATTGATGTGGTCCTATGGATTTTCAAAACAAAATTACCTTAGAATAGTAACCGAGAATAATGAATATTAAAAATATATTTCCTAGATAAATATTAATAAACTCATATAAATTTAAAAAAATATTAACATAAAAATAAATATATTATCTGGTTAAAAGGTTATGATTACTAAGATATTCCAATCAACGACACCAAAATCAAACCCCCACGTGTTCTCCTTTGCCCGTGACCTCGATCGACGACGTGAAGAACAACACACAACCGAACAAGATTTTAGCAAATCAGGTTCGTAAACCACCGTCTACTTATTTAGTTTCATTATTTATTTATTTGATATTATTTTGGTTTCAAATTTTTGATGCCTCATACATGGTTATTGATTAATATCTGCCCATGTATTGTGTAAACCACTAAACACAATTATTTAATATCAAGTCGTGTTGTAATCTTCTTATTGATGCATTGACAATCATATATTAACGTTGATGACCTTTATATGGATACATGGTGTTAAAGTTTATTGAGAGTTTATTACCTAGAGGAATTCTCAACCCGGTTGATGTTTTAAAATATTTGAAGCAATTTGATTTTTATGCTAATGCAATAATTCCTTATAGAATCTTGTTCGCTATTCGAGTAACAGTGGCATCTGCATAAAGAAGCTTTCAAAATTGAAGTTGTTAAAGTCGTAGTTACGATGGAAAATGTTCAAAGAAAAACGTAATGTGTTGGCAATGGTAACTATTGAGAATGAACTATTAGAGTATATGGAGCACGAATATTTAATCAACAACTTTCTTTCAAAAAATGCTATGGTTCGAAAAAAAGAGAGATCCTTGTATATTATGGTTTGAAATCTATGTGCAACTTAAAAAGGGATGAATCTGTTATTTTGACCTATAATACAGGGACTGTTTGTGTAATCACGTGATTTGACGAATAAAGTCATAGGGACCAACTATCCTCTACAAATAATTTAGTCCACGTCACTATAAAGGGATTATTTTTTTCCTTCCCGAATTTACAAAGTATTGTTTGTTTGACCCATTTTAAACACCTTTTCAGTTTTTCCACTACAAATGTTTTCAAATAAAATTTAACATGCTAAGTTACTGCTATTTCAATATAAAAGAAACCTTAGAACGGAATCGAATTTCATAGAAATCGGCATATCATAATTTATTTTTTCAAGTTTGATCAATTGAGCTAAAGACATTCTTAAATTTGCAGTTTGATTATAACTTATAATTTCCTTGTAGACAAGTTCTAAAAGTGTTGGAAGGTGTGAGAAGAAAATTTTGTTTGGGAGCAAAAAATAATATGCCAAAAATAAATTGGGTACCATGGGATATAATGTTGGCGTCAAAAGAAATAAGAGGTTGTGGCATCGGTCCTCTTAAAGCTGCCAATCAAACTCATCTATTAAAATTGTGGATTCGCTTTAAATCTAAACAAACAAAGCTATGGGCGTCAGTGATAAAGTCAATCCATTAAAATAAAAGGAGGTGTTCGGGTTTCCCTCTCAAAAAAACCATATCGGGGCCATGGAAAAATATTTTAAAGGTGGGCCTTAATGTTGGTCAAGTGGGTTTAGACGTAGCCTGGAATATAAGGTATTCAATTGGAGATGGTGCCTCCACTATGTTTTGGGTAGATAATTGGTCAAGAGAGGGGATTTTAAAAGATGTTTTGCCTGTTCTGTTTGCTCTTGAATCCAATAAACAATGTTTGGTGAAGGATCGCATACCCCTCTCTCCTGGACATAATGCGAAATGGTGTTGGAAGTCGAATCCATCGGCGGGTGGCTTTAGATGGCAGCTCGAGTTGCTTCAAAGTTGGGTCTCGAAGTGGCAAGTGAGGAATATGCCAGATAAGTGGCTTTGGGGAGACACAACGCATGTCCCATTCTTATGCTCAGTAGTTAGGAGAGATATTGAAGGTAGATTGTTTACACAAGATGACTTCAAGTTTCTTTGGCTTAGTTGGGTGCCTCTAAAGGTGAATCAATTTATGTTGAGGGCGGCGAAAAATCGAATTGCTTCTAATGATGGGTTAATTCGCCGTGGTATTCCAGTTGATCCCGTTTGCGCATGGTGTTTGGGATCTGAGGAAACTTCATATCACATTCTTTTGGGTTGTCAATTTGCCGAAGAGGTTTGGTTGAAGGTGATAGATTGGTGTAAATGTCCTTCCTTTGGGGCGGACTCACAGGTGGAACGGGTTATAAAAGAATGATTTCGGCTATTATCTTTTTAACTCTTTGGTGCATTTGGAAGGCAAGAAACACGAATGTCTTTAAAAAGATTTCCCAAGCTCCGGTGGACGTGTGGGGGAATATTAAATATATATCATACTTATGGGTTAAGCATAGGGGGGAAAACGAAAGGCTCATGTGGTCTAATTGGTGTAATTTTTCTTTTTAAACGAAATATTGTATATATCATTGTCTAGCTCCTTACTAGTTTTCTTTAACGAAGTTGGATGTTCAAAAATTTTTTTTACTAAAAGACAATTAAATTCATTACTTTAGTTATTGATATAAAACCAATGAAAGAATAGGAATAACTTGCGTGAAATGTGAATGCTATTAAATATCTTGACCCAATAATATTAACCGTAGCCCATAAATACTAAAGGGCAGCCCAATAAATGGATTAAAATTATTTTCTAACACACATTCCCGAGATGTATGAAGCCGATTACGTTGTATAAAAAATAGAATAAAGACCAAATCCATAAGCTGCTTCAAACCATAGCGTACTACACTTTAAAAACAATAATTGAACATGTAACTACCTTTAATAAACCATTTCAAAGAATATCAAATATCATTTTCTCAAGTTTTTTAATTTTTATGATTTATTTAATTTGATCATTATCAACTCATATTTGGATAATATTGATCTTAAAATAGATTTAAATTTTAAAATCATTTAAATATATTATTACCTAAATATTTATCTTATATATTTAAAATAGTAAACTGCACTTTTTATCCCTAAAGGATTGCAATGTTTAACAGTTTCATTCTACCCTTAACAACAGTCATCCCTAACGGAGCAAAAACTGTTAAGACGAAAAGTACAGCTTACTATGTTTAAAATTTACTTTTCTTTTATTTGTATAATTACTAACTAAATTCAAGGAATTTTATATATAAAAAGTTTTTATTCAATAATCTTAAAACTCAAGCCATAATTTAGAGACATGGAAGTGTAAAACATCAATTTGTTTTTAAGTATTTTCAACATAATAACTTAATATATATATAAAACGTTTCAATGAAAAAAATTAGGTTATTGATTATGTAACTTCGTGTAATACACGAGTTTTAAGCTAGTTATCTATTTTTGTGTCAACCTTTATACCATCACTTTGCTGGCCCCAATTCATACAATGAAAAAGCGATGTTAGTGGTAACACATTTAGATTTTAAATTTTCAACCCACATTTCACCCAATGCCAAAATAATCAAATGAATCAATGTATGTAAATTAATTAACTTTAAAAAATTTGTAAAATTTACTAACAAGGGTAATATGGGAACACTTTTTCTTGATCGAACCGAGACACAAACGAGAATGAAATTCTAATCTTAGAAGATTCATGGATTCTTGATATCACTTCTTCCACTGAGGCAACCGCTGAATAACTACCTGCAAAGGTAATGCTAACGGGTCAAATGGGTAAGGTTATAAAACTTTGGTAAAAAACAATTAATCTTGGTAAATTGTGATTGTGTATTGATCATGAGAGATTACAAGGTATAAATAGAAAATACAATTACACATTAATACCCTATAATATAAACAACTATCTAAATAGTATTCTAATTCACTGTTTGTCTAATACTCCCCCGCAAGCTAAGGGCGGGAAGCAACCTTTAGCTTGTCTCGTAATAACAGAAAACGATGAGATGGCAGCAGCTTCGTGAATACGTCGGCGATTTGATCCGTTGTTGAAATAAATTGAACATCAAGTTTTCCTTGAGCAACTTTCTCTCGAACGAAGTGGAAGTCCACTTCTACATGCTTAGTTCTCGCGTGAAACACCGGATTTTTGGACAAATAGGTTGCTCTCAGATTATCACACCATAGTGTAGGTCTAGACGCCAAAGGAACACATAATTCATGTAAAAGAGTCTCAAGCCACGTGAGTTCTGCAACGGTATCGGCCATTGCTTTGTATTCAGACTCTGTAGATGACCGAGAGACAGTCTTTTGTTTACGAGCAGCCCATGAGATCAGATTATTCCCAAGGTATATGGCAAATCCCTCGGTGGATCGACGGTCATCTGGGCACCAAGCCCAGAAGGCTTTTAAATAAGCATCAGTATAGGCATGAAGGACGGCACTAGAGTCATGATGCAACCAAAAACCAAAATCAGTCGTACCCTGAAGATACCTCAAAATACGTTTCACAGCGGACCAGTGATTTTCAGTGGGAGAGTGCATAAACTGGCAGACTTTGTTAACTGCGAATGCAAGATCTGGTCGTGATAGAGTGACATACTGGAGAGCACCAACTATTTGACGATATTTAGCAGGATTGCCAAAAGGGGAACTGTCGCCAAGTGCAAGATTGGCTGTGGTAGAGATTGGTGATGACACCGGTTTGGCTTGAGCGAGACCAGCTCTACGAAGTAGGTCTAGGATATACTTCTTTTGGGATAAGAAGAGATCTTTGCCTTTGTGAACAATCTCAATGCCCAAAAAATAAGATAAGGAACCCATATCCTGAGCAGCAAAGGTGTTGCTGAGGCTGTGAACTACACGATCCATGGCTGCAGGATTGTTTCCTGTAAGGATAATGTCATCAACATAAACAAGCATGTAAAGTAGGGTACCGTTAGCTGAATAAACAAAGAGAGATGGATCCGTTTTGGATCCAGTAAATCCAAGCGCCAATAAAGGAGTGGACAATTTGTGAAACCAGGCGCGTGGGGCTTGTTTGAGCCCATAAAGAGACTTGTGTAGAAGGCATACATGATCCGGTTTTTGCGGATCCACAAAACCTGGTGGTTGTTTCAAATAGACGGTTTCTTGCATATCACCATGCAAGAAAGCATTTTGTATGTCGAGTTGCCGAAGAGACCATCCCTGAGTAACGACAAGGGATAAAACAACCCGAATAGTGGTAGACTTAACAACCGGGCTAAAAGTGTCATGATAATTAATGCCTGGTTGTTGATGAAAGCCTTTTGCAACAAGGCGCGCCTTGTAACGCATAATAGCCCCTGTTTGATCACGTTTAATCTTGTATACCCACTTACAATCAACTATATTAGCATCCCGAGTACGAGGAACTAAAGACCATGTGCCATTTCTTATAAGAGCCGAATATTCAGTCGCCATAGCGGCTTGCCACTGAGGGTTATTGTTGGCAATGGTAAATGATTTGGGTTCGGTGTCGGGTGAGGTGGAAGCATGAAAAGCCGAGGGGTTGTATCGATCAGGAGGTTTGATGTTTTGACGGAGATGGGATGGACGAGATGGCGGAGGTGGGGGTGGCGGTGGTATTGTAGGAGAAGGTTGGGCGGAAGAGGATGTTTGATTAGATGGGTGAGTTGATGATTGGGCCGAGGAAGGTGTTTGGTCAGATGGTGCAGAGTGGGCTGAAGTTATAGAAGATGGTGTATGGGATGGAGTTTGTAGGGGGATGAAGTTCAGAGGATGGGCTGAAGATTGTGAGGAGGACGAGTGTGTTTGTTGGGTCGAATTAGGAGATGGTGGATCTGGAGATGTAGTGGTTGGTATGGTATGGGCTGTTGGGGTGGGATAGGAGGAGAAGTATGGAGAGCAAGGCGGTGGGGAAGGGTTTGGTTGCATAGAAATGTGAAACGGAAAAACAATTTCGTTAAAACGGACATGTCGTGCAATATTAAAACGGTTAGAGACCGGGTCAAGGCACATGTACCCGTGATGAGAAGTACTGTACCCGAGAAAAACGCATGAAATGGAACGAAGATCCATTTTGTGGAGGTTGTAAGCACGAAGATGAGGAAAGCATTGAGACCCAAAGACCCGAAGAAAGGATAGGTCGGGTGAGTGATGAAAAACTTGCTCAAAAGGGGATACTCGTTTGTTTGTCCGAGAAGGCATACGATTAATAAGATACACAGCAGTGTCAAAAGCAAAATGCCAGAAGCGTTGTGGGACTTTGGACTGAGCAAGCAAAGTAAGTCTGGTTTCGACTACATGTCGGTGACGACGTTCAACACGACCATTCTGCTCACTTGTGTGTGGGCAGTAAAGACGATGAATAATGCCAAGTGACGAGAAAAATGAGGAAAGTTTGCGAAATTCGCATCCCCAATCGGTTTGAACAGATTTTAATTTAGTTTGAAATTGTCGTTCAACCATTAATAAAAATTGTTTAAAAACGTCAAAAACATCCGATTTACGTTTAAGTGGGAAAAACCACATAAATTTTGAATAATGATCTACACATAACAAGAAATAAGCATGATCATCACATGAAGAAACAGGGGCAATTAAATCCAAAATATGAGTACTTTTATAAGTAGATAAAGGTAAATGAAGTTTGGAAGATTTTCCAATTAAACATGATTCGCAAACAGAACGAGATTGTTTATTAAAAACAGGTAAATGAAAATTAGAAATCATAGATTGCAAAAGTTGGGGATGCGAATGACCAAGCCGTTGATGCCAAATTTGAGAAGAAGCACGACATGAAGAAAAAGCGACGTTCTTAATTTGTTGAAGTTGAGGCAATTGAAACGAGTAGAGCCCATCATTGCTTGGACCCGTGAGGAGGGTAGTGTGTGTAGACTTGTCCTTCACAACAAAAAAGGTAGAGTGAAATTCAAAGAAAACGTTATTATCGTGACAGAATTTTTGAACGGATAAAAGGTTTTCGGTGATTTGAAGAACATGTAGAATATTATTTAGAGAAAAGGTTTTAGTAGGCGAAAAAAGACGAGATGAACCAATGTGAAGAATAGGTAAAGCCTTACCATTGCCTACGTGGAGGTGGTCGTTACCGCGATATGGATCAGAATACTCAAAGCTCGAGAGGTCTGAAGCAACATGATTATTAGAACCTGTATCAGGAAGCCAATTAGATGATACCTGTGATCGAGAGTCGGCATAGTTGGCAGATGGTTGACTGCTCCTGATGGTAGTCGGATCCCTGTTGGGACATTGAGACGGTATGTGGCCGATTCCACATCGATTGCAAGTGCCGAACACCGTATTTTGTGTGGAAGCCCAAGAGAATTGCCCACGGTTAGCGGTTCCTGTATTACGACCAGAAGAAGAGCCACGACCTCGTCGGTTGTTATTAAAGCCACGCCCGCGGCTATAGCCGGCCCGATTTGTGTAAAACGCTTGAGCGAGAGGGGTATTAGCAGGCTAAAATTTGGTGATCAGATTGTTCCATCAACATAGCCGATCAGATTGTTGGTGATCAGAAACGGTTGAAGCATTGATTTCCAGAACCCAAAATTTGTAGGGGTTAATTTGAAAGCAAACTTGTGTGTGTTATGAATGGTTTTGTCGGTTTGAGAGAAGGCAGCAAGGAGCGCCATGAAAAACGGTGGTGAAGGGAGGTGGAACGGTGGTGGAGGCTAGGGTTGTTGGCCGGCAACTATTAGGGTTGTTGGTCGGCGGCTATTAGGGTTAGGTGAGGGAAGGGCCGAAAATTTTTAATCTAGCTCTGGTACCAAATTAATCTTGGTATATTGTGATTGTGTATTGATCATGAGAGATTAGGGTGGACGGAGTCGGCTTCGGGTTCGGCATTCGGCTAGTGTTGCCGCGCGGCAACACCGCCGCCAACACCCTCGGCTTCGGCAATCTTGCTTTCTTCGGCGACCATTTGCCGTTTCGGCAATCTCCACATTCGACCGTTGAGACCAAATGTGACCGTTGGGGGCGTGAATATTTCGACCGTTGCCCACTTAAACAAAAAAAAAAAAACATTTTAACCAACCTATAAATACCCTCCTATTCATAATCAAA
>WOUH02000039.1:1207281-1221133 GCA_009936405.2 Stevia rebaudiana
GGTTTGATGTGGCATGATGTGATTGGGTTAATTTCAGGGTAGTTTACCCTAAGTTTCAACCATTCCTTGTACCCTTACAAAGTATAAATAGAAAATACAATTACACATTATCCTCTAATATAAACAACTATCTAAATAGTATTCTAGTTCACTGTTTGTCTAATAAAAATGAAAAGTTAACTCGATAGAATCGGTTGAAAGTGACAAAAGGTATCATCTTAAATGCTTAAACATTTAAAATTACTTTATTAACAACATATTAGATTTTTGTATTGTAGTTCTGATAATCATATTTAATATAATCATTCTTAAAAAAATTTCAAGAAAAAAGTTACAAAATAATGGTTGCAGCCAACCCGACCCGCTTCAACCCGTATTGTAAACTACCCATCTCAGGAACCCGCTTTGACCATTTCCAACCCATCTGACCCGCTCATTTGACCACATTTGACTCTCTAAAACAAAATGAAACTTGCAGTTTTTGAATAATGCATACCTTGCCCGAGTTTTCTTTGTTCCCGACTATAGTCTGGCAAGCTAACCTCCATGACTCGGGTTTCTGCTTAAATTATGAACACAATTAAGATAAATAAGATAATTAGTGATATTAAAAACTCGAATTAAGGATGAAGATCAAAACCTTCTTCAAGTATTTAAGTTCTGTATTTGTTCTCTCATTTAAAAGCTCTTTTCCTTCAACAACCTGCACACGCGATATAAAAAGAAACAAAAGAAAGTACACATTACTCCATTAAAGGTTGTAAAACGGGTCGATTAGGTCAGTTTGGCATGAAATTTTTTTATATACAAATATTTATAAAAATTAGTGGTTCAAATATTTGAGGATATCAAATTTTAAATAAAAAAGATTAAGAAGGTTTTATCACTTTATGCATTATAAATACACAGACTTTGACTAGTTTGACATGTTTCTTTTCTTATCTAATGTTTTTACATGTTTAATTAACACGTTAAAGAAAACTGCTTGAATATGTACCTCCACGATGCAAGTGCCACAACTTCCACCGCCTCCACAATTCATCACTTTTCCCTTCAAAATCATAATTTTTTTACATTGTAACAATGATTACAATGAAGACAAGATACATAAAATAAAGAATCAAGAATGTAGGATTGTGGCATAAAATTCAAATTCAAACATGAACTTTCTTCTAAGTCAAAGATGGTTCCATTTCCATCCTAATCTTATTAACTCAAAATATTTAATGAGGGAAACGCTATAATTGAATCTTATAACAAGGACCTTTTGTAATTTTAAAATATTTAAAATTATCTTAAGTCTTAACACTAAAGCATGTGTTAAAAACATGTGTTTTGTGTCAAAAGCAGTTGAGTTAAGTATAGGGTTACAAATCAATCAAGCTTGCATCTAATACCATAAGTTAGAACTCGATTCATGCTCAACTGAGTGAAGCTTCTAATTTATATGTTTTAGTTTATATAAGTTGTTTAATAAAAATTTCATAATATATTACTTTGAAAAAAAAACCTTTTCAATTAACAATATAACCAATCACTTTAATCTGTCTTATGAATTTGTTAATGTTAAGAAATGGGTAGTGCTAAACGTACCCCCTTTACTCTATTTTTACTTGTCATACCCCTTCCCTTGTAAATTTTGAAAAGTACATTTTAAACCTTTTAATTTGAAAAACTCATTATGCTTTCTTTTCGTTTCTTTTGTCTTGAATTTCACTAGAGTAGTTATTCAATTAATAAATCAATATAATCACATCAACAAATTTATAAATCCACGTAAATAGCTTCACGCTATCCTCAGTTGTTAAAAAATGTATCTGTGCATTAGTGGAATAAGATTTTTATTTTTATTTTCATTATAAGATGCAAACAATATATGTGTGCGAAATTGTTTTCATTTTCAAGTTCACGTCAAAATTCTAAATACGTCCTATTTAAAACATAAATACATTATACATTTGATTTACTTTTAAATAAAATATAAGTAGCCAACTTTATATATA
The DNA here is from genome assembly GCA_009936405.2 of Stevia rebaudiana. NCBI lineage: Eukaryota > Viridiplantae > Streptophyta > Magnoliopsida > Asterales > Asteraceae > Stevia > Stevia rebaudiana. Next base: position 1,209,285 of record WOUH02000039.1, read on the forward strand.
GCTTTTCACTTTTGAAATTATCTATAACTAAATTTCAATAATATTAAATGTTAATACCAGCAATTTAATTATAAAGTTAAAATCATCTAAGATGTAAAACAAATGCTAGAATTTGACTTTAACGGCAATCGTGGTTTTTTTTATGCGATGACAGAAATTTATTTTATTATAAATACATGCATTTTTATTTTTATGAAATTGTTTTTTAGTTTTATTATATATTTACCTTCTTTTTAACTAAAAAAATACTTCTTTTATAAAAAGAAAATTTAAGGGTGAAAAATGACAAGCTTTAAAGTAAAATTTCTAGGGAGGGGGTATGACAAGTAGAAGAGGGGGTACATTTAGCCTAACCCTTAAGAAATTGGTATCAAATGTAATGTGGTGAAAAAACTTTGTTAAGCAACATAACCATATAGGTAACATATGTGTTTCCAAAAGTACTTCGCTTACTATAAAATCAATATATTAATAAGAGTATCCAACTATCTTAATATAGATTCAGACACTTTGATCTCCTATATAAAAAACAAAAGTATATTAAAGAACGAATTAGGTAGTTTAAAACCGTTAATATTATATGTATTCATTCAAGTAATTAAATTTTAAATATTTAAAAGATAGAGACAGTACATCATCACAAATTTTGTCCTTGTACATCTTACATTTACCAGAATGTTCCGATTATTATAGTACAAGTTATCAAAGCATGTAATCTGTGTTTGTGTGTGTGTGAGGACGAAAATTGTTGAGGTGTAACATACATACGTCCCGTAAAGCTCAAGCTTGTTATCCGCCATGATCGTCCTCAGAAGCTTCTCACCGCTCAACGCCGACGTTCTGTCCACCGGATACTTCCCATCTCCGCCGGCCTTCGGCTTCATTTCATCGCCATCACCACCACACAACCAGTTCAATTATTAGTTACGGATAAAGTTTTCAAAACGCATAATTCGTAGATAAATAACATAATCAAAAACAGATATTTACCCCTATAAATTCGAGCTCGATTTCTGGTGTGGTTGTCGGTGGTTCTTCGGTAGAATTGGTAGTGGCAAATGACAATATCGGTCTTTTTCTGGTGAAAGATATGACCGATTTTGGGAGATTATTTCTGCCGGTGGTTATTTCAGGTGATCGGAGCGGCGACGGGGAGAAATTTACGGCAAACGCCATTTCTGTTGTTTGTTAATATTTCTTCAAAGTTCAAATTCCTTTGTGGGTTTGATTGTGGTCTTTCTGGAACCACACTTTCTTTTTTCTAACGTATTCGATATCTTTCGTTTAAACCCCCATACTTGTATAAAAGCTATTGTAGAGACCATGTAAAGTTAGCTAAAGTTACACAAGACGCTTCATTATCTTTTTTTAGTAATCTTGAGAATTTGTTATAAAAAAATTCACAAGTCCTTGTCAATATCGTAAATTGCCTGACTTTATTTGAACGACGAACACACACACTCTACACCTAGAATCACAACACCACACCTGCACAACGCATGATTTGAACTCACAACCACTTATTAAAACTATACCACTTTGCCACCTGAACATGAACCGATGAAGATTGGTGAGCAATCTTTGCTATATTGGTGTAAGATTTATCAAACTTTTTCATGTTTTAGAGATCAAAACATGACAATTATGACTCATTGCCTAAAATAAATTGATTGGAGTAATTTTTTTGTTTGTTTGATGGTTTTATGCTCATATTCCCAAGAATAATATTTCTTCATGAACTTAAAGTGTCACAATACTTTGTGGATATGCTTGAAAGAAGAAAATTGTTCATAAAATAAAATGACACAAAAAATTATGTTGATTAGTAAGCGTGACGGTTATATTACATTTTTTTATTAAAATCAAAATAAATAGTTAATTAAGAAACTTCATTAGGCGAAATGCCTTAAAAGTGCTAAATGATATTTCAATCTATACCTACACATATATCAAGCCAAATATTGCGTACAAACTTTATAAATTATATTTCCCATGCTTCTTTATCACATAGTCACATACCCACAAAACATAAAACAAAATATTCAATTCTTAATGACAAATTGCATGTTTACCCTTTTACCCTTTCACAATTCCAAATGTTGCCCGTCACCTTTCAACGGTAAAACCGGTATGCTTTGTTCATGCTTAAAGAAGTTATCAGGATCAATCTGAGTCTTAATCTTCACCAACCTATTAAAGTTATCTTTGAAATACTTTGTTCCCCAAGAACTTGCCTTGATAAAACTGGTATCATCACCATTTTTATCATTCATTCCAAGATCAAGATCTCTATAATTCACATAAGCTTGTCTTGGAAACATTGAAACATGTTGTCCCATGTAGTTGTGAAGCTTCCTACTCCAATCAACATGCTTGTTCATCACATCTTTATCAGGGTTCATCCAAATTGTTACATACTGGATCATGAACAGGGTCCCGTTTCTATGAGGAAACGGGATCGATGATTCTGGAATCTGGCTCATCATTCCGCCATATGGATTCCAGATCATCAACGGGCCATCGTCTTCCAAGAATCTTTCCCAAATTTCTTCCAAACCCTTTTCTTGAATAGGTTTTTTGACAAAATCCGATTTTGCTTTGAAGTAGTTTACAAAAGTGGGTTTTCCGGCTAGTAGAACGGTGGTTGGAACTGTTCTTGGATATCCCGCGATGAACAAGACAGATTCCAACCAACTCATTTCTATGCAATCTTCTTTTGTCAACCCCAACTCAGGGAAACTTTGTTTCATGATTTCTTGAAGTCTAGTTGCATGTCCAAGAAATAGTGCATTGTAAATTGTAGTTACGGTTTTTTTATTCGTATTAGGTACGTTTGAGGGTAGAATCACGACTCTAATGAACAAATCTTCATCAAGTTTGTCAGCAACTTGTTGCCACTTGTAAAGAATCTTTGTTGCACCTTGTTCTAACGATCTTGCAACGTTAAAAACCGTTACAGTTTCAGGAACTTGTACGAGTTTTAGTTTCCAAGAAACTATGACACCAAAACTGCCTCCACCACCTCCTCGGATAGCCCAAAAAACATCTTCTCCCATGGCTTCCCGGTCCAATATCTGACCGTCTGCATCGACCATCTTCACGTCGAGTGCGTTATCAGCTCCGAGCCCGTACTTCCTCATCATGGGACCGTATGCACCACCCGTGATGTGACCACCAACACCCAGGCTCGTGCATAGCCCGGCTGGAACCCCATGGGTCTTGCTTTTCTCAGCAACTCGGTAATAAAGCTCACCAACGGTTGCACCGGCTTGAACCCAAACCGAACCATCCTCAACATCTACATCAACGCGACGAAGTTTGGATAAGTCGATAAGGATATACGGAGGGTCCATAACGGATGTGTAAGATATTCCTTCATAATCATGCCCTCCGCTTCTAAACCGAAGATGAACCCCGGTCTTTTTCGCGCAAATAACTGCGTTTTGGATGTGAGTTTCGCTTAACGGGGTGACAATAGCCTCGGGTTTTGCTGCATCCGGTGCGATGCACCGGAGGTTTAACGCGGTTGAGTTTAAAAGGGGTGTGAAAAAAGGGTTGTTTGGGGTGTAATAGATGTTGGGGAGTTGGGTTGTGGAGTATGTACAAAGACATTGATGGAAGCTATCATGAATTTGGCTTGAAGAACAAAAGGGAGAAAGTGGTGCTAGCAAGATTAGAAGCACAATCAATCTTGAAAAATAGTTCATTTTTCAAGATTTGAGTGGTTGTGGTTTGTAAAGTTTTGAGAAAGAGAACATATATAAATGGTAAAGGGGGGTGATTGATTACCGAATATATGAGCAACTTCAAATGTCATAATCTTAAGGTTTAATATACATAACTTCAGCTTAAATACACAGATTTTAGTTTTGTAAAGACCCCAACTCTAAGTTTTAGTAAAAAAAAAACTGCAAAATTTAGAGACACGCAACTCTATGTTATATTATACCAAACAATGATTACCAAAAAGTTATAATAGTAAAAAAATATATATATAAAAAGAAAAGCAATACATGACTTCAAAGCAAGAACATAAACTAAACATGAGTGCAGTAAAAAAGATGACAAAAACCAGGGTATTAATTGTCTTTGCTTATCTTTTAATATCAGTAATCTTAAACTAAACATTAGCCCTTTACTTTGTTCACAGTTCACTTAACAAAACTTCAATACACTTCTTTCTTTTCGTTTCAGTTCAAACACTTTATCTTATTCACACTTTATTTCAAAAACATTTTAACTCGTAAATCTTTCATCATGAAAACACAAACCATGAATTAATAACTATATACCGCATATAAAAATTATTATTTATTTCCAACTTGTGTGTATGCGGAATAATAGTGATAAAATAAAACAGATAAATGACATGAACAAGAGGAGTCTTGAACAAGATTACTGAAATGTAGACTTAAAAGTTGCATCGTATACTTATAAAATGATAAAATGATGACTAATAGTAAAAGCATGGAGTATGGTATACTTTATATACCAGAGAAAGGGAAAATTCCAATATTGCTTTGCTTCTATAAAAGTTTTGCCTCAATTTCTTCAAGTGTCAACCCTTTTGTTTCTGGTACTTTGAAAAAAATAAAAATCAGAGACACCACTGCAATCCCTCCAAATATAAAGAACAGTATCCCAGCCCCAACCAATGCCTGCCACCACAAACAAACCAAAATTATTATTATTTTATAAAAAAGAGTCATGTTATTTGTGTTTTTTCGGAGTATATTCGTATGTGAAGAAAAAGTACCTCTAATGGAGAAAATGCAAATGCAACTAATGCATTGGCGCCAAAATTTACAAGAACTGCTATGCTCAATCCACGCCCTCGTAAGCGTAAAGGGAAGATTTCAGATATCATCAACCAACCAATAGGACCAAATGATATCTGCACCAAAACATCTCCTTAATTATTTATTTTATATATATATATACACACATGGAAAGTATAATGGGAAAACCCACTCTCAATGGAAACACCATGGAAACTCATTAAAACTCATTTAAAAAATCGTTTCTATTTTTTTGCAAAAAATAGGGTATATTTTATACCAATTTTTGTCACTTTTTATTAAAAAAAAATAGAAAAAGCGCTAAAGGTTTTTATTTTTTTTTTAAATCAGCAAAAAAAAAAAACGTACCTGATGAGTTTCATATGTAAACTACCTGTTTTTTTCTAAAAAATGTCGCAATTCATTTTTTTTAATATTCACTCTGCGCTTTTGTATATTTTTTTCACTAAAAGTCATAAAATTGAATATAGAGTTATAAAAAAAAAAAAATTTTAAAAAATTTATTCATTTTACATATGTAAGAACATGGTTTTTCCATATTATCTTAACCCTATGTCCCTATATACACACACACATACTATATATATAGAGGTAGCAATTCCAACTTGTTTTACATATAGATGGGTTGATTTGGGTTACATTTTATCTCTCAAGGGTCACATAATAAAGTAAAGCATATAATGATCCGCGTTAAATGTATCAGATAAAAAAAATGTATCAAATAGGTCAGAAGTATCATGAGTGTAATTGTAACGCATAAAATCAGCTACTTGAAACTCGCTCAAAATCAGCTCGTAATTAAAAGAACCGAGCCGAGGTGAGCTTGCTCGTTTGGCTCGCTCAAGTTAAGTAGGTGATTTTATAAGTCAAAATTTTATTGATACAAAAAACCCCACTCATCTTTCTTTGTTGTTATATTTATCCATATATGCAAGAAACAATATTTTTGTTGTTATATCTATCATATGTGCAATAATTACAGAACTTATACCTGATAACATCCAACATACACCAGCAATGCAGCAACAGCAACCGCAGGAACATTACTGAGGTAAGTGTAAAACGATCCCATGAAAAATAACGCGACTACCTGCAAAACAATATACAAAATTACAAAAACTAATTAATACAAACAATCCTATTATTCTCACAAGTTTTAGACAAATAGTTTAAAATATTATGATAATGAGAGCTTACAATGCCGGAAACGCCCCCAATAAGCAAGGGTCTCCTCCCAAGTTTGTCAACAACCAAAACAGCTACACCAGTCATTATTAACTGAAAAAGTGTAAGGAACATAAATCAAATACAAGACACGTGTCATACAACTTTGGGTATTAAGGGTTTTAAAGTAACAGGTTTGGTATGGGTTCAACTTTGTAACAAGTTAGTTTAACTTTCACTAACTTTTCCGTTAAATTTTTGTAAAATGACCAAAAATACCCTTTGACTTTTTGAATAGTCAAAGTCAAAGGGCATTTTGGTCATTTCACCGTAATTTAGCAAAAACAGTTAGCGAAAACCATCTGTGTAATTAAATCTTTGTATTATTACCTTTAACAAACCAAGTAGAATGGACGCCCTTGTAGCATCTGATGCAGCAGAGAACCCTGCTGTCTATTTTAAATAAAAAAATAAAAATAATTCAAAAATTATCAGGTACAGAAACATGTATTTAAGGACTACAAACATCAAATTTAAAACAATTAATTACCTGAAAAATTGATGCAGCATAATAAAGTACACTGGGTTGACCGGTTATTTGCTGGAACAAAACTAAACCTGCACCAATAATTAACGCTTTCAAGCACTTTCCCTGAAACATCTCCCCAAGAGTAGCTTCACCTTCCTCACTGATATAAGATAATTCACCCAAAATATCTTCAACTTCTTGGGTTGCTGAATTATTATCAATATTTTCACCTCTAAGTCGCCTCAAGCAATAAACAGCGTATTCTCTTAATTCCCGCATATCGCCTTTACCTTGAATCGCGCGTAGTAAAATCCATCTTGGTGAAGCTGGTAACCACCACATCCCAATACCCATAACTACCGCAAAAGGAGTTGCGGTCGCGTACATATACCGCCAACCGGAATTTGTATCAACCAAAACGCTACCAACCACATAACCTAACTGCAAGAAAACAAACATATTGTTACATGTTAAGTTGTTATTTGTTAACCCTTTTCAGTTGCAGGTAGGTGGTCAACAAAGTCAACATCAGGTGTAACGGGTCTTTAGAAAAAGATTAACTACTTACAACCATTCCAAGCACGATGAAGAATTCTTTCAGGGATATTAACCGACCGCGTATCTGACACGCGGCTGTCTCAGCAATGTACATTGGAGCAGCATGCATTGCCTGTATATAAAAGTAAAAATAATATAATTTTTTTTTCTTGCTTCATAGTTATAAACATATAAGGCTATAATTAATAAGCTTTGATATTTAATAGTTCACACGATAGATTTATATCTTACCAGTCCAATTCCTATACCGTATAAAAAGCGTCCAATCACCAAGATTGCAAAATTAGGCGCGATTGTTGTAACGACAGCACCAATAATATATGATGCAGCTGAAACCATCAGTTCCTTCCTTCTTCCTTAAAACACACTCATTACTTAAACTTTAACAATTGAATGAATTTAAAAACTTGGAACTTGTAAGTTTTTAGTTTAGATTATAGCTAACCTAGAAAGTCAGCAACATTAAATGCCAATATAGAACCAATCAAAGCCCCGTAGAGTGAACCACTGGTCTGCAATACCAAATGCGCAAAAAAAAAATAATAATAAAAAAAATTGTATAAGTGCGAGAAAAACGTATGGTAGCAAGCAACAATGGTTATAATAACTTACGATTAGACCAACTTGCACGGAAGATAAATCATACCATGAGACACCGCTAGATGTAGGTGACTGCAGCATTTAAATAAAAATGAAAATGAAAATGAAAAACATTTATATATAATATGCACCAAACTACATTATACAAGAATTTGATTAATATAAATACACAAAACATATGAGCTGCGACTAATGATGCTAGTTATTTCATAGACAAAAATCTTACTAAAAAGATACCTTTATATTTATTGTAGCAGAAGATGTGGCACCGATATCGTACCCATATAAAAAGCCTCCAAAAGCAGGGAAAAGAAATCTGAAATCAATGACCGATTCATCATCAGATGACAATATCACAATTTGAACTTTAGAGAGAGAGTAAAATAAATTTTACTGTCTACAGTCATCAGACAAATAAAAAAATTCAGATAAATGACCTTATTAGCTGTTTAACTGCAAGTCATTAAAGCAGAACCATCTTAACTTCATTTCCATTTGTCCTTGTTTTACATACAAGGACTTATATCCACAGTTTTTCTTCCAAGCAAAACAAAACAAAAATACAAATTCTTATCCTTTTTTTCACTTTTAATTCTGGTTCGTTTAAATCAGAAATCAACACCACGGTGTAACAAATATAACAACAGACACCAGTTCAAAATTTGGTATTGTTTCTTATGAACTTTAATATGATTATCAAACTCTACTCAAAATGTTTAGACTAGAGCGAACCTTAAGTGTAAATTAACATGGTTAACTCGAAAAGGGGAACCAGAACTTTTCCTTTAGAACATAGGAGTAATCATTAACGCCTCAAAATTCGTGATCCTATATAAACCATACCAACTGTTTCATCAAATCTTAAAACTAGCTGTAAAACATATCGCAATCAATATAGTTTGAAGCTTTCGTTACTCATTGCAGACCATACATCATGTAAATCATGACCTACAATAACTATCATCTACGTTCTCCAACAAATACACGCTTGCTCCTTCGATTCACATACATAACGCAACAAGAAAAACAAAATCATAGCAGCATCGGTATACTGTAAAATCAAAAACTCCATATAGCTACATGAATCAAAGTACGAGAAATATCAAATTCGAGGGTTGGTAAATGAGAAACTTACGGAAGAATAGCAGCATACACCGAATAGTTTTCCGATTGACGATAACCGTTAAGAAGACGCATATCCATGCCCTCAATTTCACCCGACGACTTCCCTGCCTATAAGACATAAATTTCTCAAAATCCATCAGCATATACGAAGAAAACCTTACAAATTGATCAAAACTAAGTTAGGAAAACAAAAAACTGAGAAATTGACGTGCAGTACCTTTCCGATGGATGAAAACGTAAGGTGGTGGTCATCGGGATCGGAGGTTGTTGCGGACGCCATGGATATGCAGCACGTAGCAGCAGCAGCTTCCTAACAAGATAGTCAAAAGAGCAAAAGACCGCTAACGAATAAATTAGAATCCAAAAGGGTAGAATCGTCATTCATCACACGAATAGTGACGGATGTCCACCTTGAATAGTATATTTACACTTTTTTATTATACAAGCTACTTGTAATATTTTTGTGAAAACTAGAAATGTTGATTTGAGAAATTGAAGTTTTATTTTAATTTTTTATACTGTTCTGATTTTGTAATTTTGCTTGGTGGATGGAACAGACTTGCATGGTCGTTATGTGACATCGTCTATGAAGTTGTTTAATTCTTGTAACTCGTTTAGGTAGTGTATTTTGTATGACTTGATCGTTGTATCTACGCCTCTATGTGTGTTAAAAGAATCAAACTTTGAGTTACCCAAGTTGATCGAATCAAGTTATGTAGATGATATTACAGAAAATGGAAAACGATTTAAGATTCCTTGGATCAATTGAGAGTCGTCTAAGACTTTCAGATCAAACTAATTTGATGGTTCACTTCAAATTTCTTGATCGGATAAAACCCAGTTGCAAATTAAAGAACAAGTGTGTGAATTTTGTGTGTGAAAAAAAAATGTTGTCGATCATCAGAATCTGATCATATTCAAATTCGTAGAAAACTGCCCTATAGCAGTTACAAGTTCAATTTGATCAGAAATGGTCCCTGAACTTTGTAAATTAATTAAATTGCGGACTTTAGAATCTCTAATGCATTTTTAACATAACAACTTATGTTATAAAAGCCAGGGGCTCTGTCCCTTGGGCCCTGCTACCGGGGGCTGCCGCCCCTTGGACCCCGATACTGTGGGCTGCCACCTCCGGATCCCCGCACTTGACACAATAGAGTCAAATAAGCGTGCACCCCGCACCCGACTTATTTAATAACTATCGTGTCTTATCGACAATCTAAGTTAATTCCAATTACACCAAAATATCTAACAAGTTATTCGAATTATCGGGTCAAATATATAATTCAAATTGATGTCGAATTTGAGGTTTGATTGATTTAAATTCAAAATATGAATTCTGTTTGATTTTAGGTTGATTCGATTAGCTTTGAATACAGGCAAAAAGAATATCCAATTTCAAAACTAATGCAAGCTTAAATATTTTTCTACCGAAAATATTCAAGTTCATGAAATTAGTGAACCATGAAAATGATAAACGACCAGAATCTAAAATTCTACACTATTTTGAACTAGTCACAATCAGAATTAAAAGCCCAACTTTGGCAGCCAATTTAATAGCCCAGAATGACCAGTATAACGTTTATGTTTATAAAATTAGTTACATATTAAAGGTGAGAAAAATTATAAGTTGATTTCGAATTTTGAATAAAAAAATCACACATTCGAAGTGTGATAATTTTTTTATTTTCGAAACTCAAAATACGAATTTGAAATTGAGATTATAATTCGAAATAAATTAAATTTCGAGCTTTTTAGTCTCTTTCGAATATTGAATACACGTAGCTGTATTGAATTTAAACCTTTTTTCAATGTTTCTTGATTCATTTAATTTAATTGATTGTCGTTTTGGGCACCTTTCTTGATGATCGGAGAATGTAGAAGTGAGGATGGAGCGGGAACCCGTATAAGCCGGGGAAGCAAGTTCTTAATTCGGGAGTTATTGGGAACACCACCCCCGGATCTGAGACGGGGGTTTTTGGGGAGTATTCACCGGTGGAAGCCGAATGTGTGAGAAAGAAAAAGTGAGACCATTGAGCCAAAATGGGGAAAATTGAATGACATCGCGTAAAATGAGAAAGTGATAAGGAAATGGAGAAATCTGATGTGACGCTAATGTAAAAGTGAGAAAAAGTTAGGTATAGTGGGACGACTCCGTCCACGCTAAAATGTATGTATATGAAGATATCAATAATTATATGTAAAATTTGTATATTTTCACTATATCAAAATAAACATTGAAAAACATAACTCTTAACAATCACCTACTCTTATGATGAGAAAAAATATAAAATATGTCTTTCATGGAATAGATTTGCCAATATAATTTATGTTGTAGCTTTTGTAATGTGATATGCTTGGTTCGGGTTAACTTCTAAGCACTTCCTTTCTTCTTTCTTTTTCTAATTTATATGTATCCAAGTGTAGTTTACGAGAGGTAGTGTATGCTACGTTTTGTGGAAAAGTTCAAGTAAATATGACGCTTACCGTAAGAAGCGTAAGAATACCCTGAGACCATTAGATTTAGATCTATAGTTGATAACTTTTACATACGATGTTACCTTTTAAAAAAAATACGTTATAAAATAATGTTTTATATCTTCAAAATGAGTATAGTGTTGATGTAGAAGTTTTTTTTTGTCAACTGTTCGTTATTGTGTTTTTCATACTCGTCATTGTGTCTATCCTGCTTGACATTGTGTTTTTTTAAACACCATTGTGTCTTATGTTGGTGTTCAGAAAAACACAATGTCGAACATGAAAGATACAATTACATGTAGGAAAGACACAATTACATGTAGGAAAAACACAATAGCACTTTAAAAAGCACAATGTTGAGCAGGAAAGACACAATGATCTATTGAAAAAACATAATGACGAGGATTAGACATAATGAACTGAAAAACAAAAACCTTTTAGAGCACAAGGAGTCCTCCCGTTTTTCCCCACTGCCACATCAGCGCCACATCAACTTCCCAACTTTTCCCCATTTTTCCTCATTTCACTGGCAACCGTCCCATTTTTCCCCACTTTTCCCCAATTAAGATTCCTCATCATCCAACCACCACTACCAA
>WOUH02000039.1:1247105-1259579 GCA_009936405.2 Stevia rebaudiana
GTCAATGGGCTTGATCCTGCATTTCCGGCAGTTAAAGTAACACAGACCCGCTCAAGGACCGATCGCAAACCGGGTGTCGAAAATCGGGGTGTTACACCTAGCCATTAGATCTTATGATCAATGGTTATGGATGACGCGGTGACAATTTTGTAAATATCTAGTGAATTGAATACTAGGGCATTTCTTAAAAAATCCACCTCATGTACACCACATGTCACTACAAGGGCCCTTCATATTTGAACGCAATCCAATAATCTAATAAATTAAAGTAATAAAAAAGAAAAATTTTAAATTTTTTGATTTAAGTAGTTTTTAAGTTTTCTCCATATTTAGAAACTTTATCATTATTTCTTTCTCTCTATTTAAAATAGTAAACTACACTTTTTATCTCTAAGATTTGCAATACTTAACAGTTTCAGTTCATCGTTAACAGAAACTGTCACTAACGTTTCAAGTTTTCACAATTTTTCCGTAATGTTTTAAGTCTTCACGGTTTTCTCCTTAACGTTGCAAGTCTTCACAAAAACCGTATTTTACTTTATTTAAATTTTAAAAACTCAAACCATAATTTATATTTATAGAAGTGTATTTATTTGTTTTGAAAGTTCAGAGTAACCTAATATATATATCTAATAATTAACCATAAAATTTTTAAATGTTAGTGCTTTCTTTCTAAAACACTCTTCCTCTTTTTAACCAGTTGTGAACTACTAAATTATCTTCCGTATGTGTCTGCAAATTTATGATGGTTTCTTTCGTATCCTTTTATCTGTATTTGTAAAAGGTGGCCGATATTAAATTAAAAGCATTAATCAAGTCTAGTCATGTTGCTCCAAAGCATTGACTTTTAAATATAATAATAATTGTAATACTAATTATAATATTGTATTATTATTGAGGTGCAAGAACGATCGAGGGCTTTCAAATATAAAATCACCATCAATTCAAATTTTAATATTTAGTTTAAATATAACTTTTTAATAATAAATATATTCTTTCATTAGTTCATTCTAAAACATAAACGAGTCATTCGTGGTGGCTTAATTTGTGGGTTGAAAGATTAAATTTTATAACACCAAAGAGACCCATATCCTATTTATGTCAAAGTTTTTAACCATAGCCAGATAAAAATATCCAGGTCAACTCAAAATGGCTAATTTAACATGTGTCGGAGGAGGCATGATGGCTTGAAGGGGCCGTTGACCCTTATGTTGGGCAAGCGTTCTCGTAAAAGAGTATCAATCGCCATTGCTTTCTTAGTGTTTGAGTTTTTATCTCACAAATTGTCACATATATCTAAGCTGAATGTAATGTAAAAGGTTATATTATTACTCTAGTTGAAAGAGCTAGAGGTTAAGTTGTAATGATAATATAGAAGTTCTACAATTAAAAGGTTACGGATTTAAATCTCATCCAAAATAAAATAAATTTGATGTGTAATTAAAAATATTACTTTAGTTGAAAAGTTACTATTTGGCCATTGAATACATCAATTAATTACTTGATTATTAATTAATTACTTGATTAACTAATGTATTACAGTAATTGAGATATCATTTCAAACACGTGTTACTATGTTAGTGTTTTCACAATACGTTCAAATTAAGCAACTCTAATGATAAATATTGGACCTCACTTCAATCAAAAGATTAATTTTTTTAATAACAAACTATCTACTTATAGTTACTGCATTTTAATACATCATTGCCAAGGATTGAACTTTTGTTTTTTCTCTCAAAGACCTAAGCCTTTATCAATAAATCATAGTCTTTTTTGTATAGGGTTTTGTTTATGGTTTTCTAATTTCATAAAGCTTTTTCAGGTTTTTATACGAAACGACGGTAATATGTTTAAAATGAACTCTTTTATTTGTCGGCACAAATAACCTGAAAAAACAATGCGGTCTAACAAAAACGAATCAAAACCGAAAAATTAATTCACGTAACTTGCGGGCTAGATTCAGCCGAGATGCTAGATTTCAGTTTGCGTCTTTTGGTGGCTAGATTTAAGCCAACATCTTTTGATTAAGGTAGATTTTTAGACGGCATCTAACACATGATCGGTTTTGAATTGTTTTTTGGTGAACTCAAAGTTGAAATCCAGTCGGCTAAGCTTATGGGATGTTTTTTTATTTGTGTTACTTTTACATATGTTTATTGTCAATGAACATTTTGAATAGAAAAAGTAAGTTTAAAATGTTTATTTGTTATTAGTAAATACTAAATAGTATTTTCCGTTGTGTTCTAGATTTATATGAGACGTGTAAAAATGTGTGAATGGAAGCTTCCTTTGAAAGCTCGAAAGTAGTAGAAGAAGATGAGGTTCATGGTTGGTCAAATCTTTTGTGAAGTGCTCTAGAGAATTACATTTTAAAAGTGACAACTTAAACCATAAATCTTGAACCTTGGTGGTCTTCATGAAGTGGGAATCATGATTAAGGTGTATATTATTTCAAGTTAGTGAAAGAAATTAATGTTGGTTCGTACACGTGCTCATTGAAATAGTGTCCAGATGAAGACACCCTATCTATAATGGTAGCTGCAATTCTTAATTAATTTGTAACCTCCCAAAGCAAAAACGGATTTTACTGCAAAGCAGGTTTCCTCCTGGTATGATTCAGGGCTGGAGGCGTCCCTGTACCAATTGCTTTTCAAAAAAAAAAAAATTTAATTTGTAACCGTGATTTTAGCAAAGATCGGTGAGATGCCGCCATGATATCATATATGGTATGCATTTCGATCAAAGGATGAAGGGTTACTTGTAGATTCATAGGATCTTGTGATCAAGAGATTGGCTTGAATTAGGACTCAGTTATTAAAAAAAATTTAATCATAAGATCATAGATGAATTTATTGTGGGCCCGTGCTCATGTTGTGGAGTGGGTCTGTGAAGAACAAAGTTAATTAATACAAACTTTAAACACAAAACACACACTTTACACATGTTTTTTTTTAATATTCAAATACTATCCTACATGGGCAACGTAAAGGTCATGAGTTGGAGTCTCACTTGGAGCATTTCTAGTTGAGCCGGAGGTTTTAGCACAGTGGATCTTCGGGGTGGTAGGTTTCCTCTAGAATGGTGGGCGGGCCAGATAACCAGCGCTGTACATACGTTTAAAATATTTGATTAAAGTAGCAAAACTGAATAATCTTTTATATTCATTTGTAACACAATTACTAAACCTTAGGTGTCAGTTAATCATCCCAATTCAAGTAGCTCACGATGCAAGAAAACCGAGTGTAGAGAAAAACCAACAATTAGCTCAACACAATAGATACACTTAAAATAGCCAAACAATCAAATATTCAAGTTTTTAACAAGAACACAACAAAATATAGTTTTAATTAATATTTGACAATTACCTTACAAAACCGTTCGCGCGAAAGCAATTACAAATAATTTAGCCATTCATTGACATGTTTGGATCTTCAATTTTTCGGATTGAATCTTGATGATTAAGATGGGTTAAGAACTTGTAAAATTGCCCCCAAGAAACTTGAAAATTCGTCCCGTGGCGATCATCCACCGAACCCTACGATTCTCCTTTATATAGGAATTAAACCAACATTTAAAAAACATAGCACCGTCTTATAGGGTTGTATTAGACGTACAGTACAGCTCTATAAGAAGTAATACGTTGGGATCCATCTTCATACGTTGGTTTTAAATGGCTAATACGGTGGTGTGAATACGTTGGTTTCCAAATATGAATATTCCTAAAATTACAACTTTACTACTCATTTAATTAAAGTTTCCTATAAATAAAAATTTGTCCCCCATCGTTCATCTTCAATTTTTTAACTCATCTTTCCTTTAGTTGCAATATAGCCCTCCAACTTTCAATTTTCACATAATTACCTTTCCGGTTCCTTGACTTTACTTATACTTAATATTCTTTAAATGTACTTGCAAAGCTCCCGAACACCTAAAAGTATAATAACTCAAAGTTACCGTGTCCTAACCAACAAAGCACATAAAATTGCGTAATTACATAATACATATTAATATATTATAAATAACAAGGAAACATCCCGCGATCATGATGTTTGCCTTTCGCAGGCGTAGGTGGTTGTTCGCCAATGAGTTTACCCGTGTGACTGGACTTAAAAGTATCCGTTGATCGTTCAAAAAATATATATATTAATTTACCTCTTGGTGGTGGTAAATTAGTTATCTTAACCACAAAACTAATAATAACTATCTCTAACACCATAACTACCATTGCTATTTATAACTAATTAACTTAACAACCATATTTTGCAATACTACAAATAATAACAATAACGTAGGATAAAAGATTAAAATCTTGATTAATATTTCCAGCAATCTCTCATTTAATCATAATAATCCTTAAACTTGCTTGGTATGAATTTGTTCTCCCTTTTCATCCATTTAGAGACAGCGTCGTCGGCATCAAAATGAAATTGAATATAATTTTCGATGATAGGTAATTTGTTGTTTGAAGGCATATGGGTTTTGATGTTTTTAACAGGCTCTGGAACTCTGAAAGGAACAAAGTTCGACTTTTTGACCTTTTGATCAACAACTTTGATTCCACATATTGCACCGATTTTATTCTTTAATTCATGAGGCTTTCAATTTATTCTTTCTATCGTACATCTTCAAACACTTTTTTCTAATCTCCTTTATTGTTGTCTCCTTGATGATGAACACCATATGCACTTTATTCCTTTAAGTACAAGTTTAAAGCACAAGAAACAAGGAGGATACATGCTCTGTTTTGTTCCAATTTCTTGATCTCTTGTCATGACTTTAAGACTAGGTGTAACGGGGCGTGTAGAGGGGGAGGAAGGGGCGTTAACGTCCCCAAACACCACAACAGGGCGGCGTGGGGAGGGGAGGCGTGGGCTGCATCACGGGTGGGGCCGAGGGAGGAGGGGAGGGTTGAGTTTTTTTATTTTTTTAAAATTTTTTTTTCAACCAATCAGAATATATCACCTCACCCTCCTATTTTTTACCCATCACTCTCACATTCATTCACCCATTACACTCATAAACCATCACTCACTCTCTTCTACGTGACACTGACGCGTCATCACTCACACCTCCACTACACCATAACCACTACGCATAGTCTAACACCAATTTTCATAGTCTTATGATACTCCACTACACCATAACCACTACTCATAGTCTAACACCAATTTTCATAGTCTTATGATAAAAGGAGTTGTTTGTATTGGAGCTTACATATACAAAATATTTAATCATATTAATTGTTATGGATAAATTTGTTTATGATTATTTGAAGGTTTTATTTGATATTACCAAGTAAGGTTATTTCTTGAGTCAAACAAATAGATGTGTTATATCCATAACTCATAAGGAATCAAAATCTAATAATTGATTTCAAATAAAGTCACAATGACATAACTTTTTAAATTTTATTTATATTTATATTTTATTTTAAATTATAAAATAAATTTAAATTTGTTATTATTTAATTAAAAATTTATCTTATATATATAAAATTTTAAACTGTACTTTTTAACCCTAAGATTTATAATACTTAATAGTCTCCGTAAACCATTAACAGTAACCGTCTATAATGTTTCAAGTCTTAACAATTTTTTTCCATAATGTTCCGAATCTTAAATTTTTTTGTCCCTTACGTTTCAAGTCTTAACAATTTTATCCCTAACGTTCCAAGTCTTAATAGTTTTTGTCACTAAGGTTTCAAGTTTGAACAGTTTTCTATTAAGGTTTTAATGACGAAAACTGTTATGACTTATACCGTTTGGGACGAAAACCATAATTTACTCTATTTAAATTTAAATTTTGTTTTTTATTTAATTTGTATAATTATCAACTAAACTTAAAGAATTTGTATTTGCAAAGTTTGTAATGAATAATCTTAAAACATCAATAGTAAATTATAGTCATAAAAATGGTAAACATTTATTTGTTTTGATCGTTCACAACATAGTTACTTAATATATAAATGTAATGATTCAATGATAAAGTTTTTTTATTATTTATTATGTAACATCATGTAATACACGAGTTTTAAGCTACCTAATTATATAGACGAGTTATAGCGGGTCGCCCTCGAATTATTTATTAACTTTCATTATTTTTTAATCATACCAGTTCTCAAAATTTGTTTTAGTTTGATATTACTGAATATATTTATTTCCTTTTTTTTCGTATAGAACGAACAAAAAAGCATACACAAAGAAATCCCACAAGAATGTAGGGTCCGAGAAGGGTGGACAGAGGCAAACCTTACCTTTATCTGTAGGGACAAAGAGGTTGCTACAGAGAGACCACGCTCAGGGTTTTTTCGAATACAATTTTTTTCTAACTTTTGAGAAAAATATACAATGAATGAAAAAATATCGAGTAAACACTTTTTCATTGTTTAAAAATATCATATTATTTATAAAGAGGCTCTTGCTGGTAACTCATGAGTTCTATATCATGTAAAGTGTTTAATCTAGTGGTAGTGTAATGTTAGTGTAATCTAAGGGTAGTGTAATCTTTGTTGTCCAAGAAATAAGTTTAAAAATATTATATTATTCAATATATTTATGTTTATTAGCAATATATATAAAGACCCATTTAAAAATGTAATTGGTTTTAACACGGGTTCAAAACGTGTAGTGTCTAATAATTTTTTCATTGTTTTTTAACAGCTTAATTTAACCCTTTTAATGTTTCAACTCTAGCTATTTATTTTTTAATGTTTCAGTTTGATCCATACGGGTTTCACTGTAACGTACATATTAAATAATTATTATTTTTTATTAATTTTAATGTTAATTAAGGGTCTCGCAGTAACACACAGGTTGGCGGTGGTTTTCATTTTTGGTTTCTTATATTAACATTTCAAAACCAATGATCGCCAGCACATCTGGTCATGAGGTGTGAGGGTTTTCCAGAGGTCACAGGTTCGATTTCCACTCGGGACATGCTCAGTTTACGAGGTCGTTGCTGTGGACTATGGTTTCCTGCACGGGAACGTAGTTCGGTCCGACTGGGAGGTAGCGCATTGCGCGCCAGCGAGATTCGAACTCGGGGCTCTCGGTTTACGAGAGCTTTAAGGAATGACAAGATTGCCGTTGAACTATACCTTTAAAAAAAAAATAATTGGTGCAAATATATATTTTTTTACTCACATGTCACCATTGTAAAATTGGGTATAAATAGACTTCAATAAAAACTTAAATCAAGTTAAATTAGGATTGAGTTTCGTGAGGTTATATAACTTTTTTTTATTAGCTGAAATATATATTTAATACGTTTGTGTTTATGTATTTTTAAAATTTTTTATATTTTTTATATTTTACGGCTAATCAATTCAACTGGAAATAAGTGAAAAAAAAAAATCCTTTTTTCTTAGTTTTAACTAATAATTTTAAGTTTTGTTTATCTTAATATCTAAGCGGTTTTACATATCGTTTGTCGAATGTTAGTAGCGTGTGAAGTAGCTTCATTACCTATTTACCCACGTTTATTTATGTAATAGTTCTAAACAATTCACCTAATAAAAACATGCATACTTTATTTTAAAGCGTAAGTTAGTTCATCTTCTCAGACGTGAGATTCTTTTTCAATCACCCACTATGACTCCTATATCTTCATATATCAAATTACCATCTTCCAATGATGCATGAAAAAATCGTACTATTTTTCATATAGCCCTCAATATGATCGAAGATTAGAACCTTCCTGCCAGCCGCCGCCGCATTACCTACCACACCAACTCATACTCATTCTAGAATCTCGATAACAAAAAGTCGGTTAAATACAAATCAAGAAAGTGAAAGCCAGCGGCACAGTCGTAAGTAAACGCAACATCAACTTATTTCTTCTAAAGACATCTAACCAAAAACGCAATCGCCGCCTTGCAATTTTTCCGAAATGACGGCTCCCCAATATCAAAAAACTAGAAAACTTTAACCCCGTCAATTTTCCCGGCAATAAAAACCACCGGCGCCTCATCATCCTCACCGGAAAATGACGAGATTATCATCCTCACCATCGTTATCCATTGTTTTCGTAATTGTGATCGAACTTTTAGTCGTGAACTCGCAGCAGTTTTTTATATCTGAACGAATTACATTGCTGAACCTCCGGCAACAATGGCGGAATCCGGCGTCACTGGCGCACTGGAACGCATCTTCTTCTCCATGTGACTGGCCGGAAATTACGTGTAACATCAACGGCTCTGTTACACTTCTTAAACTTGCGAGCAAGGGATTGACCGGAGCTCTACCGCCGGTCATCTGCGACCTTGATAACCTGGAAACCATGATAATTGTTGATAATTACTTCACCGGGGAGTTTCCTACGGTTTTGTATAACTGTTCGAAGCTAATTCATCTTGATATCTCGCAGAATGCTTTTGTCGGAAGATTGCCAGACGTCATCGATCGGTTATCACGGCTTGAGTATGTTGATCTCGGAGCTAATAACTTCACCGGCGATATACCTCCGGCGATCGGAAATTTGTCATCGTTGACGTACTTGCAGTTGTATGGGAACTTGTTTAATGGTTCAATCCCGTCGGAAATCGGAAACATAACCAATCTGTTGATTTTAGGTTTGGCGTATAACGAATTTAAATCGCCGGAAATACCACCGGAGTTTGGGAAGTTGAGGAATTTGAAGAAATTGTGGATGCCGGGAAGTAATCTGATCGGAATGATACCTGAGAGTTTCAGAAACTTGTCTAATCTCGAGTTGTTGGATTTGAGTTCAAACAATTTGGAAGGTGAAATTCCTTCTGGATTGTTTCTATTGAAGAATTTGAGTAATTTATACCTGTATAAAAACAATTTATCCGGCGAAATTCCGTCGGTGATTGAATCTGTAAACTTGACTGAAATCGATATCTCGATGAACAAGATAACCGGTTCAATTCCTGAAGATTTCGGCAAATTACAGCAGCTGGAGGTATTGAATTTGTTTTCAAACCAACTATCCGGCAACATTCCGGCGAGTATTTCTCAAATTCCGGCACTGAAGATTTTCCGACTGTTTAGAAACAATCTCAGCGGCGAATTACCTTCAGAAATCGGCATGCACTCGAAGCTTCAAGCATTCGAGGTATCGGAAAACAAGCTCACCGGAAAACTGCCGGAGAATTTGTGCGGTGGGGGTACTTTGTCCGTTGTGGTTGCTTTCTCCAACAATCTCACCGGAGATATTCCGACATCGTTGCAGAATTGTGACAAGCTTTACACAATTCAACTTTATGACAACAGTTTCACCGGCGAATTCCCTCCCGGAATTTGGTCATTATCCAATCTTTCTAGCTTGCGGATCGCCGGAAATTATCTTTCCGGCGAGCTTCCTAACAGTACAGAATCGAATTTATCAAGATTGGAGATCAGTAACAACAAGTTTTCCGGCCGGATTCCCGAAGCGATTTCATCATGGAAGAAACTGAACGTGTTCAAAGCCAGTAACAACTTGTTATCAGGCAAAATCCCCACCGGATTCACTAATCTTTCTCTGTTATCTGTCGTTTACCTCGACGGTAACTCACTTTCCGGCGAACTTCCGTCAACAATCCATTCATGGAACTCACTAACCACACTGAATCTATCCAGAAACAAACTCTCCGGCGAGATTCCATTATCAATCACTTCTTTACCCCGTCTTCTTGATCTTGATCTATCAGAAAACCAATTTTCCGGCAAGATTCCACCACAATTGAGCGGATTAAGGCTCACAAGTTTGAATCTTTCATCCAACAATTTCACCGGAAAAATCCCATACTCGCTCGATAACCTGGCGTACGAAAACAGTTTCTTAAACAATCCAAATCTTTGTGCTAATAACTGTAATGCAGCTAATACCAAATTATCCTCACATTCCCAGAAACTTTCACCCAAAATCATCGCTTTGATCGTTGCTTCATCAGCATGCATCATACTCATAACCATTCTATGCACATTGTTCATGTTTAGAGGCTACATAAAGAAGAAACAAAAACTGGATTTAACCACATGGAAGTTAACTTCATTTCACACGTTAAACTTCACTGAAGCAAACATCTTATGTTGTTTAACCGACAACAATTTGATCGGTAGTGGCGGGTCAGGAAAAGTGTACCAGATTGAGATCGGGCGGGTCGGGGAGTACGTCGCTGTGAAAAGAATCTGGAACACGCGAAAGATAGACCACGCGCTCGAAAAGGAGTTCTTATCAGAGGTTCAAATATTGGGTTCAATTCGCCATTCAAACATAGTAAAACTATTATGTTGCTTTTCAAGTGAAGATTCAAAGCTTCTTGTTTATGAATATATGGAAAACCAAAGTCTTGATAAATGGTTACATGGTAAGAAGCTGAAAACGAACCGCGGGTTGGTTCATCACATGGTTTTGGACTGGCCCAGACGGATGCAGGTTGCAATCGGGGCGGCTCAGGGTCTGTGTTACATGCACCATGATTGTTCACCACCGATCATTCATAGAGATGTGAAATCGAGTAATATTTTGTTGGATTCTGAGTTTAAAGCACGGATTGCGGATTTTGGGCTAGCCCAGATCTTGACCAAACCGAAGCCCGGTCAAGCTAATACATTGTCTGCGATAGCTGGCTCATTTGGTTACATTCCTCCTGGTAAGACCATTTGTCTTAAAAGGTCAAAGTTTGTTGATAATGTTAAAAATTGATATGGGTTTTGTTAAACAAAATTTACAATCAATACAATTTCATTTGTAGGATCTAATATAGTAAATGGTTTACACTTTACAGCAACAACAAACCAAGTGAATCTCACTCGTAGCCTGACTATTTGTAGAGTCTGAAATATTTAAATAGTTTATACTTAAATAAATATATGTATGATAAAACTTACAAGTCCATAACCTTTATACTCAAAACATGATCCTCTTCTAAACATTATGATAATTTCAAATATGAGTACACATCCATTTGACCTTTATATGGACCCCGTTTGCGTTGCACGTATATAATGTAAATATGTGTGGACTCTCGTGAGGCAAAAGTAAAATTGTACTAGTTTTAACGTTATTTTACTTATTTTCGTGAAAATAACTTAAAGGCATTGGGATGACGGTTAATCAGGCATCATGAGCCGGGGGTCTCTTTTGGAGTAGCCTCTCTATTCCTACGGGGTAGGGGTAAGGCTTGTCTTCATCTTACCCTCCTCAGACCCTACCTTTAGGTGGAATATACTGAGTACGATGATGATGATGATGATCCATTTGACCTTTATACTCAAAACATGATCCACTTCTAACATAGTGTATAAAATGATTGCAGAGTATGCATACTCAACAACCATAACCGACAGGGTAGATGTATACAGTTTTGGCGTGGTGCTGCTAGAACTGGTAACAGGTAAACAACCACACGAAGGAGATAATGACATGAATCTTGCAGAATGGACATGGAAACACTTTAGTGAAGGGAAACCGATGGTTGAAGCATTGGACCCGGAGATCAAACAAGCCAATTGTTACATGGAAGAAATTAGCCTCGTGTTCAAACTAGGACTTATATGCACTAGCACATTGCCTTCAAGTAGACCATCAATGAAAGAAGTACTTGAGATTCTTAGAAGATGTGATGATCCGTTAAGTGAAGAGCGAAAAGTGGGAGAAGATATTGATGTCGCGCCGCTTTTGAGGAGGGAAAGCTATTTGTCGAACTATCGTCGCGGTGGGAGTAAAGTGGTGAATGAAAGTATTGATATATTTGATGGTAGATTGTAAAGGGTTGGTGAAAATAGTTGGTTAAACTTATTGTGTGGTCTTTTAAGTGAAATTTGTTGGGTTGGGGTGTGGCTATATATATAAATAAAGCTCGAAAAGTTTTTCAGTTGGGTTGATCAAGTTCTCTTCAGTGTACCTTAACAATAAGATGATATGGTACAATGAATATGAATATCAAATAAACCATTCATTATAATGGAAAAACACGATGCTTATGATTTATGAAACCTACAAAGCATGTAAATTTTAGCAGTGTGTAGGATTACGATTAAACGAATCGAACAACATGATAAACCTCTAATTGTAGGGTTTTATCTTACGTGTCAGATTTGTGTTGAGTCAGGTAACGACTTAAGTGAGTTCAAGTCAACTCGACTAAAACAAGTTACAGATTGTAAGCACCTAAATGTCTCAAAGCTCATTCTTTCTTGAACGAAAATGAACATACGTCATACCAACTCCAATTGACAAAATAGAACTATTAAACTCATCCAATACATGCAGTTTGACTTGCAAGAAGTCCACTCTTTATATTACCACATGCAAGATAGCTTAAAGGGTTAATGTATTACAATATTCTAATATTATATTTAGTATCTTAAATTCATTTGATACACGAGTTGAATAAATATAATATTATTTACTTAATAATTTGGTTGAATAAACTTGTGTATAACACAAATTGAATCACACAAACTGTAGTCAATTAACACTTATAATAGTCAAAATATTTATTCAGAAAAAATTTGATGTAACATT
>WOUH02000039.1:1267664-1282683 GCA_009936405.2 Stevia rebaudiana
ACCCCAACAGTTCAGGTAAAAACGAAAAAAAAAAAAAAAAAAAACATTTTGACATGTTCGAGTGGCTCATGAATCTGATTGACCATCTGAACGGTTGGGTCAATGTAGGAACCAGTTTTGAATTCACCCGTTTGTTCAGATGCTTTAACTGCAGCTAGCGGTTGGTAAAACATTTGATGGCTAAATGGGTCTATAATAAAAAACATTAGGTTTTAAATGTTAATATATGGACATAGTACACTTGTATTTGAATTCTATTTTTCTCTAATTTAAATGTATATTTAAATATACTTCGTGTATATATTCATTATGTGTTCTTTGTGTTCTTGGAGGGATATGAAACTTCAAGGTCAACTTAAAACCATGATAGAAGCAATCAATAGCACGTAATACAAACTTACGAACTCACTACACTCGCATATGTTTGTATTTTAAATTTTATACCATTTGTAACACCCCAAACCAAACAATAACCTCAAATTCCATGTTACACTCGTTTTTTCATATTTTGTATCTATCTAATCCATTCATTGATGTTCAAAATATATTAACTAATGAATCCAGATTTTACATGCCATCATCATACACATGTAACGAACCACCACAAGTTGATTGACAAGTATGTGTTTTAAATTTAATTTAAAAAAAAAAAGCTACTAAATTAGGATATAAATTTTGCTTTTTATTTTGTTTCTATATCCTACACATTTGATTAGTATTTTACATTTCAACTCATTTTAATATTTAGTAAATATTGTCACAATATGAAAATAAAAGGTAAAAATAGATACAAGAGATTGCCCAAAATTTATTTATATAAAATGACGGATAAACTAAGAGCAAATACATTTTCTTCCCTGTTAGCCTACTACTACACTAAAATAAATACCCAAAAAGGTAGTTTTGAAAATAAAGTGTTGATAAATAAATAATAAATAATAGAAACTACCTACAACTATGATGATTGCCAAAACATGTCAGTGTCACCACTATATAACGACCGATCTTGAATTTCTAAGTTTGCAATATGCCAATTTATGAAGATTGATTGGATGCATTTACATAAAACTAATGCAACTGGAAATAACCACCACTCGCTTTCCTCCCTGCAACAACAAACCAAAACCGTTATGGTCAAAACAGGTATTAATACAATATATATACTTAAAGAAACTAATTATCTAATAAAACTAATAAATTCAACCCAATTAAGTGTTATTTCTAACATAAATAAAATAACACTAAAACGAATTTTTAATGCAGAAAACCATCTAAAACCTTTAACTCGTAAAAAATAAGATATTGATAGAAAAAAATTAGGGTAGATAATCTAACATTTTTAAATTATACATTTGGTACACTAATTTTATGTATAGAAAAAAAAAAAAACAAAAAAAATAAAATAAAAAAATACAGGACAAATGTTTCGTGTCAATCTGACCCATTTAAAACCATTATCCAACATGCCATCTATCTAACATGTGTGAATAGATTGAGTCAATATTATTTAACAAACTTTGAGGATTTGAAAAATATCATTTAATAAAAAATGTAAAAAGTTTGTTACATGGTCCACGGTTGGAGTTCCAAAGGTGTTTTACTAGCTTGAGTGGAGTAATGAGCATAACCACATATAAAAGCAACCACCTGTAAAAAACAAACAAAAACTTAACAAAATATATAATAATTATGACTAAACAAATAATCGAGTTTATAAGTTGATAATAATGGGGTTTTACCACATTGACTAATGATGTAATGTTCCAGAGTGCATATATACGGGCCAACCCGGCTGACCGTCTGGGTCCTTGACTAAACAAAGCATTGATACCAGCAGGAAATGGAAGTAATATTCCAAGTGGTAAAACAAATAGAGCCAAAAACACGTTCGCTAATGAAAAAGAATATAGTTGGAGCAATGTAAGCAAAACAAGACTAAAATCTCCTAATAGTAGCATTGAGATCACCAAACCAACAAGATCCTGCAATCAACAATACATTTTCTTAAGATGTGTTGTCATAAGAATATGAGCTAATTACACAGATGGTCCCTGTGGTTTGCAGAAAATAATTGGTTTAGGTACTAAGGGTATAAAGTAACAGGGTTGTGTTTAATGTTTAATGTTTTTACTTTCGTAACAAGTTTGGGTATTAATACCAACTTTCGTAACTTTTTCGTCAAATTACGGAGAAATGACCAAAATACTCTTTGACTTTTTAAATAGTCAAGGTCAAAGGACCCTAATTAAACCTTTTTGTTAGATTATGGCGAAATGACCAAAATACCCTTTGACCTTTTAAATAGTCAAGGTCAAAGGACCCTAACTTAACGAAAAAGTTAACGAAAGTTAGTATTAATACCCATAATTTGTTCAAAGGTAAAAACATTAAACACAACCATGCTACTTTAAACCCTTAGTACCTAAACCAGTTATTTTCTGCAAACCACAGGGACCATCTGTGTAATTAACTTTAAAGAATATATTTGTTCATAAAGCAGATGAAGGAATTGAATGTCACCTGGTGGCCAACAGGTTTGGTGTTACGGAGTATAAAGGAAAGCGGATATAATATTATTCGTCTGTTTTCTTTTAGCGATTTGCAACTGTCGACATCTAATATTCTACCGTAACTCTTTTTTTGTGTCATGTTATCATTGGTGATCCCTTGCCCTTGATTTGAAACCTTATTTTCTCTTGAATCTTCTGGAATTCTGTTATCATTATTATTGTCAAAAGTAATATAAAAAGGTAAGAATATCTGGCGTAAAAGGAAACGGGTCAAAAGTCACACAAGGGGCTATTTTAATGCATAAAAGCTTGTAAATCATTTCATTCAGAAAGTTTGGTCACCAAAATTAAATTTTAATAATCCCAACTTTGACCTATTGGCCTGTAATAATCACAACTCAAGAAATTGTTATCACCAGTCCCAACTTTTATATCATTTACTCGTGGCAGTCCCTAACTAACGAAACCTAACTCCGTTAACATATTGCTAAAAAATATTAAAACTTTTCAAAGAAAAAGCAGGGTTTGGATCAGTCTAGCCAATTTCTAGTTATGGCTTTTTTACCCGTTATTCAACCCGCCTGATTGACCCGTTTTGCCACCTTATAAGTGACAACTAAATAAAGATTAATAATAAGTAAAGTAGAAAATTTTAACCTAGAAAGTTGTTCCCTTGGGTCAACCCGTATGGAAGATATCACAAGTCCATATTGATGATTGTTACCACTTGTAGCTTGAAACAAAGCCAAATCAACGCGTACACCATAAATCTTTAATGTTGGATTGACATAAGTTTCAATCCATGTGACAACTGAAGGAAACGTTACCCTAAGTTGACCTTTACGAACCAACCGCAATTGTGCATTCAAACCGGCTACAAATCGGTACCAAGTGGTAGGAGGAACGCACTGAAAGTTGGAAAGATAATAATCAGCAAAGGTACAGATAATTTATTTAAGGGGATGTTTTAATATGCATTTGAAAGTGGTTATGTGATTTCGACATATTAGAATCAGATAAAATTAACTTTAGTAGAACATGAAATAGAATTGTGTATAGGTGTAATTTTGTTGTTTTACATAAATTGGTAACTATTACGTAAAAGATTTTCAGTAATTGTTCTTCTTGGTTCTTCTATATTTTATGTATTAATTTCTAGTATTTGAAAGCACTAAAATGACTAATTGTTAAATTATACAACTTTATAGGGAGTATTTCACCTAATAATATCCAAGTTTCTTCAGTGTTCTACTAAAGTCACTCACACTATTTATGACTACAAAACCACTCAAGTATCAAAATTTGTTACATTATTGTGCATTTTTTATTAATGTTAAGGGTTTTTGAAATTTAAGTGACCTAAGAGAAACATATATGAAACTTGATTACTATTTTAGTGATCAATTTTTCAACTTTAACCTGAAGTAGGAGGTAATCATGACGAAAAAAGGTTCACTGAATAATTAAAAAAAAAATCATATTGTTTCATTCAAGGAAAATTGAAAAAAATAATCACTGGATATTAACTAAGTTTCATATACGTTCCACTAAAGTCACTTAATTTAATTAAAAAAAAAACTAAATTTATAAAATAATTTTACAACAAAGAAACAATCACGAAAACTTGTAGTTTCTATTGTTGGAAAAGGTATGTGTGACTTTGTTGAAACAATATTGAAACTTGGACATTGGTTATAAGTTTATGATTTTATGCTTTCAATCATTATTTTAAGTTACAGATTCTATCTATACAAACAATAGAAATTGATTATCAGATAGTTAATTCCAAACACCTAATGTAGTAGGTATAATCACCTGATTCATGAGAGTTGTAATGACATTGTCACTGTGAAGTGAGAAAGGAGCCATATAACTTCCATCACCTCCAAACAAAAGAGACAACGGGAATCTTTGATTTAAACGAGGAGGAAGATCGCTTCTTTTTTCATCACCACCAAGAAAGAAGTCCACATAAGCCAACATTAAATCGGATGTTGAAGCTACCTTCAACATCACATAACCATAATTTAAATCATAAAAACAATAAAATTCAAGATATAGGAAGGGATAAAGAGTATAATAATAATAATAGCAATACTTTGCTAAAAAAATTTAAACAAAGAACGGTTGATTACATGGCCCTCTGGTTTGTAAAAAGTAACAGGTTTGAATGACACTTATACGAAGAGTTTGAAGCAACAGGTTTGAGTTTTATGCTTTCATAACTAGTTTGGGAATCACGGCTAACTTCCGTTAAATAAGGGTGTAATCACCAAAATACCCTTTGGCTTTTTTAATAGTCAAAGTCAAAGGGTGAAAAGTAAAAAGGTATTTTGGTTGTTTCACCCAAATTTAACGAAAGAGTTTACGAAGGTTAGCTTTAATACCCAGACTTGTTACAAAATTGAAATAATAAAACCCAAACTTGTTCCTTTTAACCTTGGTACCCAAAAGTGGAAACTAAAAACCCAAAATTGTTACTTTTAAACCTTAGTACGCAAACTTATTACTTTTCCCAAACCACAGGGACCATCTGTGTAATTAACTCATTAAATAATAGTTTAGAATAGGGTAACCTTAAGGCCTTCATAGAGAGCGCGTGATCGACAAGAACGCAAGCAAGCATGGTCATACTCAGACCTAACAAACTCACGTAATCTTTGCAACTTCAACTTTTGCCTCCATTGTTTCCATGACCATGCAAGAGGATAAGCAAGGAAGAAAAGAATGTTGTAAATTGATCCCTCCCACCATTGATAAGTTGCTAGCGCGTTAATTTCTTCCACAAATCTATTAAATGCACTCTCATACCTACAATTTAAATCAATTACTCAAATAACACATTCATCACTCACCAACTCTAAAAATAAAAATTAGAAAATAAAGGGAACATGGTAATTAGTAACAATGGTTAAGAATTTACACAATATCTGTAACTTGTTCGGGAGGCGTGTGAGGAAGATGCCAAGGTTCCCTAAAAGTATTTTGCCCCATAAAGTACATCCTATGCACATGACCTTGTGAGTCCTCCACTCTATTTGTTTCCATAACCTTAACAATAAAAAAAATAGAAAATAAAATAAAACCTTATTAAGAGACTCCAAGAAAATGATAGTAGATCACCCAGACAGTCTGCTAAAATTTCACTTTTGGTCCCCTAGGTATCAAAATTACTCAAATGTTTGACACTTTATATAACACATTCGGTCCCAAACTTGTGCTCTAAGGACCAAACGTGTTATAAAATGTCAAATGTTTGAGATCATAAGAGTAATTTTTAAACCTAGGAACCAAAAGTGAAATTTTAGCAAACCACGGGGACCATATGGGTAATTTACTCTAGTTAATATATACAGACCCAAACACCGTAATATTTTAATAATAAGTTAAACATAAAAAAAAAACCTCGTTGAGAGATTCTAAGAATGGGAATGAGTGATCTATCTGAGAGCCTTGTGTTGGAGCAGACCCTGCTGACTCATCAAATCCCACAAACTTCATCCTTGCAACACTAAGAACCAATGCTAACAGTATAAGAAGGCCCAATAGAAGAAGCCCAAATAACCAAGGCCCACCAAATGTGTCCATTAATTCCTCAAGAGCAGTGTAACATTGTGGCATATGATATTTGTCTGAAATGCATTTGTAGGGACATGGAGTTTCGGCAGTACCCCCTAACATGTGATGAAGATTGTATCAATCAGATAGAACAAAATAATTCATAAGTTTGACCGGTCAAATGGGTCAAACAAGTTGAAACTCACCCAAAGTCCCAAACTTTATTTTTAAAGCATAAAACCTATAAATCATCTTCTTTAAAAAAATAGAATCTTACTGGAGTTAGATAACTTCTGCCAGCATATTTTACACAAATAAGTTATTAAAAAAATAAAAATGTGACAACCCAAAAGTTAACTGTTTTGACTCTAACCCATTTTTACCCATTATCCAAATTTTGCCACCTCTAATATAAATGAATAATTAGTTGGTAATTCAATACCTCGTACATAAATATAAGATGCGCGATGAGGCAGTTCATTAGCTGGACATTCAAAACATAGTTCCTTATCAGATCCCGTAACATTTTTGTATGTACCAACTGGGCATTCCTGTTCAAAAACATGATAAACCAATGAAAACAAAATATTAATATTATAATCTAGAGGAAAACTAGTATTGATCAACTGGATGTAAAACCAAAAGGTAACAACTAATCCACAAAAAGATTATCTCTCAAAAGTCTCAGTCTCATAAAAAACTAGAAGTTAATTATACCATGATATGTATGATATAAAAAGAGAAACTATTTGAAGTTAATTAATATAATAAAAGAAAACTAATAAAAAATACCACTTTAAGGCATAAGGTTAAAATACCTCACAAAATGTGCCATAAAGCCCCTTCGGACAAGATTTTCCAGTTACTGTTCCAATTTCGCCATCACCTTCTTCATTTCCACCTAGACCTCCCCTATATAAATACAATTAAAAAAATTAAAAAAATAATAATAATCTCCTCAAATTATAAGTTATCTATTATTTGACATAAATAAGAAGAAAGATTATAACAAACCAAGTAGAGATGTTTCCTTTGACAGTAGCAACGGGTTGATACACATCTCCAGTTGCTATATGTGACCAATGAAAATGAATTCTTCCACCACCACCGCCACCACTCCCGTTTTGACCACCATGACCGCCATCACTTGAAAGAAATCCAGACTCACCGACACTCAAAGCATTCAAGAACACAAGAATTGTTCCACCAGACCCACCACCACCACCACCACCAGCAGAACCATGAAACCAATCATAATATTTGTTGACTGTATAACTTCCTCCATTAGCTCCTAATGACCCATCAACTGACAAACTCGATAATGGATGATCCAATGAACCAATCACTGCAAATAGATTGATGCAAGATGCAAAGCTTAACAATTGTTTAATTTCTTTCTTATTATTTATTTACGAAAAATATGCATACTTTGACATAATATAAGATTAAGGGTGTGAATTTTCGACAAGAAATCACAAGTTTGGGTTTAGTAAAAATGGGCTTGGTTCAGTTTCAGGTTGAACCCGCGAACCCGTTTAGCTAAACAGGTTGATTCGTGTTAGCCCAGGCAGGTTCACGGGTTGACCCATTTAACCCATCTATAGTTATTCAATTATTTTTTATAAATTAACTTGGTTGGGTATTTAATATAAAACTTCAAATCAAAAAAAAAAAAATTTCGCATACGATTTAATAATTAAAATGTCATATTTCTATGTATATTTGGTAATAAAATTGTATCAAAAGTATCAATATCTTTAAAAAAAATAAAAATATATTAAAAAAAAATTCGGGTCAAGCAGGTCGTGTTCGTGTCAATCCATGAATATCCGTGTCGTGTTCAGGTTCATATGAATGAATCGATTTTTGGGTTCGGGTTCGTATTAAATTTCCGGGTTGGTGTCGGGTTGACTCGGCAACCCACAAACACAACCCGTTTAACATCCCTATAAGATTGAAATATGAAGGTAAAACATAAAGTTGGATAATTTATGACAAACCTAGAATGCCGCCACCGGCAGTTGAGTCAGAGTTGTCATTATTTCCACCACCACTACCAAGCCAACAAGGCAAATAGGCATCTCCATATGGAAGCCCACCTTCAGTGCAGGTCCCGTTGTAACAACCATAACCGCCACTACCACCATAACCACCGCCACTACCAACACCATCACTTAACAATTTACCCTTTCCTATACCTCCTATGCAACCTGATAAAGCACCAATATTACAATATAATAATACAAATTTCATTTCCATTCTCAACATCTGACAGAGGTGGCAACTTTAACCCATTAATGGTTAGATGGGTCGACTTGGATAGCTTTGCTACCAATGGGTCAAACGGGCAAAATTTAATAAATTAGTTAAACTGAAAAGTGGGTTGAATGGGTCAGGGTCAGGCCATTCAAAGAGAATGAAATTAATCTAAAATGCATAAAAAACCTTCTTAATAGTTTATTTCAGATAAAAGAATTATCAACTTATAATTGTAATAACATAGTTGATCATATTAAAGATTTATTATTTGTAAAACTTAGGAGGTGTTTGTGGGTCAACCCAATCTTCCTTGACACATCTGGAAATTTACCTAAATGACCTGTTATAATCTAGTAGGCTAGATTATTTTTTATTAAATACATTACTTAGTTTTCAGTGAGTGGGTGTACCCATCTTTGAGGTGCTAATTATTCCAGTAGATTCAACAGTAACACTTCTTGCCCTATGAAAATTCACTACAGACCCTTTTATAAGACCTTGAACAAGTATATCTTCAACGCGGCATATCTGGAAAAAAAAAATAACATACAATATATATATATATGACATTATTGATAATAGCCAAAGATACATCAACCTTTTATTTGGTTATTAATATAATCGATTACCTGAAGAGTAAAGGCCAATGAAGCATTTACATTGCAGTCATCGGGTGGATTCAGTAGTTCTACTGGACATTGTTGAGAATCACAATTCAGTTTTGGCACCCTAGTATTAGAAATAATTCTATTTAGTAAAAAAAGAAAAGAAAAAAAAAAAGGCAAGTTACAATTACAGAACAGAAACAGACTTACACGGCATTGGCAGTCATATTTTCTAAGGGCCCACGTAAAACAGATCCCGGACCCAGCTTTAACACAAAAAAAATTATAAATAAAAGATTTAAGTATCAGTTAGTTATAAAGTTAGAAAAACAGAAAGTCATAGTCGATAAGACCAAAACTGCATAGAGTGACACATCATGCACAAGTATATAAACGACTAAAGGTGACAAAATGGATGTGGAAAAAAGAGCCCTAATCAAAACCGGTAACTTTTTTACAGATTATTCAGGTTGGTCAACCCAAAAGGATTTTTGTGTAGAAAATACTCATAGTATTTTATTTAGTATCATATATGATTACAATATATATAAATAAGCAACTTTCATAATAAAATGATAAGGAGGTTGATGCATTTAAGCATTGTATAATTTTGTTGACTTGTTTTCCTTTTAAATCTAATCCTTTTTTAATTTATCCGTCTGGTAACAAATAAGCCAAAAAACTCATAAATTACGCCTTTTATAGACAACCAGAAACAGTATTTTGTTACTGTTATCCATGCAAATACAGCTATAAGATCACATCAAAAGATAGAAACACTTACATTGACACCATAAAAAAGAGACAAAACAAGGCGTTGTGCTTCAATTAGGTCACCGGGCCCCGATAAGTTTAATAAACCTTGCCCATGAACCCCGAGATTAGCATTTGAGTGTATGGAAGAAGATTCCTAAAATAACAAAAAAGTAAGTAAAAAAAATCATACGTAAATTGTTAACTCGTATAATTTTTTTGAGAACCTTGAGAACAATAAGATTGCTAGCCTCAAGAAATGAATTTTGCACATTTTTGTCACCCTCAACATCAATGACCAATTGAGAATTCCACATCAAGAACATTTTTACACTCATGCGCAGAGCACCATAAACCTGAAATACCATATTTTAAATTCAAACAAGACTTGTTACAATAACAGACATATTATTTATTTATTTATTTAACATCAGCAACAACAACAACAACAACAACAACAAAAATAAAAAAATAAAAAAATTTGCTACTTTTGCAAGTTTACCTCAGTTGTTTTAATTAGGATATTTTAAAGTTGAATGTATCAAAACTTTACTTTACTATTAATCTTGTAAGCAGAAGTGTTTCTGTTGACATTTGATGAGTAGAAACAGACGGCTAACAAGAAAAGTCAATATCTTTTAATTAAACACAGGTACATTTTTGTCTATACATCACTTAAAAGCTCTGTTGTTCATACTTTAAAGTTTAAACATTTATATAATCAGCATTAATAAAATTAGAATAAAGGTGAACTGGATCCAGAACCAATTGGATTCACAATTTATGATTCATGAAATCAGTACAATGGTCCTTCCTTGATTTACAAATTAGCAACTATGCATAATATAGCACATCAGAAAATTTATGGAAGTGTGTAGTGTACTAGTGTGTACAGTGAAAATAATAATAATAATAATAATAATAATAATAATAATAACAAATATCAACTAACAAACTACCAATTTAAGAGGCATTTAATGTTGATAACTTATAAATATCTCTGGGATTTCAGTTGTAAATAGTGCAAAATATAGATAACAGTAAAAATTAGTACTATTCATGGAATTTTAAAATGAATTTCCTATATTTGTTTTATGTCCTTTTTAGTGTTCTGCGTTGTGCAATTAACAACATTGTACAATTGAAAAATTAAATACATGAAGAAATTCAGTCGGATAAAGTGGTTGCTTGCCTTAATTACAGAATTACTCATCAGCAATTCTTCTGCAACTAACTCAAATTCTGACAAAGCATAATGTGATAATCCAAAACTCAAGATACCTCCATCAAGAACACTAATTTGCCCTTGAACCTAAAATAAAGCAAAATTTATAAAAATTTTAACATAATCTCATATCGCAATTTGCGAGATGAACGTAAATCCTTAGTAATAAAAAATAAAAAAATTATATTTGCTGACCTGGACACGACTCCAAAGCAAGGGAACGGAAACCTTTGCAAAATTTTGAATAAAAATATTTGTCATTAAAGGCTGATATGAAACCTCCATAAGAAGTGTGTCTGTATCAGTTGTCATGTTGAAATTGTCAACTGTAAGACTTCTAGTTACAGCATCATAAAACGTTCCTGCAGCACCTGCATTTGATGGACATCCTAAACTACTGCCACCTGCAAAAAAACAAATATAACTTAAATTATTTTTTTTCCTATATTTTTTGAAAATTAAAATCTAAAAAAACATGTAACAATTCTACCGTGGACAAAGATTTTGGGTTCTTCATGCCTGCTATATATGTCAGTAGAAATTCTACCTCCGCCACCACCGCCAAAACCATCACCACCGCAAGCACTTATAATTCCACTTCCAGTCCTGCACTTATAAAACATATCAATTTCGGTCCTTAACAATCTTATTACAAGGTTTATTGTTCAACTGTCGATCAACAAAATGAAGTGAAAGAAAACTAGGTAATTTGCCCTGATTGACCAGATTTTGTGATGTCCATATAAGAAAAGACACATGCAAGTTTGACATCAAGATTTCGAATTTTTTAGGTATTTAGTTAAAAATTCACTCGCATATACATCCATGTTTAGGTAGGTAATTAAAAAAGCCAAAAAAATAACAGAAATAATAATTCCTTAACTAGAATACAAACATCCATTTTAAGAAGTAACAAACTAACATCACTATAAAAATGTTAACATATAGATTGTTATAGATGCATCAAATAAATTCAGTCAATAGTTTGACTACAAGCTTATCAAATATAGATAAACAGAATAATGTAAGCAAGATATGTATAGAATCAAATTTCCAAATATTTGTTGCATGCATATCTTTTTCAATCCCTCTAAGTATACATTGCTACAAGCACATTAGGTACTCTATAATTTTTGGAAAATAGATAAGAAAAATCAAATCATGTAGTGCAAATAAATACTAAAAATTTCAATGAAGAATATGAATTTACATCTTATAAGCGTTAAGGTAGATGCTGCCACCAGAACCACCACCGC
The DNA here is from genome assembly GCA_009936405.2 of Stevia rebaudiana. Taxonomy (NCBI): domain Eukaryota; kingdom Viridiplantae; phylum Streptophyta; class Magnoliopsida; order Asterales; family Asteraceae; genus Stevia; species Stevia rebaudiana. The sequence goes on from WOUH02000039.1 coordinate 1,279,831, forward strand.
CCTTTGTACCACCATCTCCACCATCCGCCAATAAACTACCATTCAACTCAATATAACTGCCAGCCACCACTTTTATCCTCCCACCACCACCGCCGCCATAATCCACCTCCTTACTGGTGGTACCGCCTTTACTCCCATAGCTCCACGGTTTCTGCAAAGTAGACCATGAATACGCATCGCCTCCCCAAACATCTTCCGGAAGCTTCTTATCAGTCAACAAACACGCGGCTCCTCTTCCACCATAACCACCACCAGCTCCATCAAGCCCTGATGGGGTCCCACTCGTCTGTTCAGGCGGGTCACCACCTAAACCAGTAGCATTAACCAGAGACCCGTTTCCAAAACTTGCATTTGCAGCCTCAAGGTAAAATGATCCTACAACAATCTGAGCATTTTCACCTAAACTAAAGTCACCTGTAACATTTATCCCAATTTCACAACCCGCGATACCCGAACAACTCACAGATACATTAGGAAGGATATAAATATTCCCCTTTCCTGCTATATACATATTCTGAGTTAAATTCAAACTATCAACTACCTCACAAGTAGTATCTAACGAACCAACACCACCGAGTCCATCTTCACATGTTGCAGATGGCGGGTGCGGTGGTGGTGGTGGTGGAGCCGGTGGTGAGTAATCCTGATGAAACAGGGTTATGAACCCATCACTGTTCCCACCCAAATCATCATAACCATCCAGATTAAATCCTCGGATGAAGAAAATCGTGTTTGTTAGGAACAAAAATCGCAAGATTGTCGAAAGGATACAGCTCACCATTGATGAATCGTTGAAGATGATGTGTCATTACATCAATTGCATCGTAAAAGTGCCAAAAAAACAAAACAGAAGTGCAAAACCTTTCAAATTATCACTAAAAACATCTGAATTAGATGAAGTGAAGGGTTAATTAGATTATGTGATGCGTAATTATGATCCAGAACTGGGGTTTTCGATTACTGAAAAGGGGATTTGTGAAAACCCTAGAGTGATTTCTGGTCCAAAAGATGTGTGTTTTTGGTAGGCGAAAAAGCAGTTAAATTTTGGAAGAAGCTAACTCTGTTTTTGACAGAGTAAAAAGTTGTAGATTCTAAAGCATGATGCTTTATAGACTTGTGTTTTATGCACTAATATGTGTACGTTGTTCTGGAAAGTGGTAAAGTTATAGGTGACGGCTGCGAGCCAGATGACCAACCACTTAAAAATTCGAAGGGAATGACGATTCGCACGTGATTTGCATGTGGATGGCATAAGTAAATAAAGATTAAAGATTTTCAGATATAAAAGCTTTCTCTTTTGCGTGCATTTATTATTTATGTTTAATAAAAAAACGTCACTGGAACATTTCAAAATTAACTTGATTTTAGGGGGGCTTATGTTCTATTCCGTTTCCATGGGTTAAATTCTAAATCAACTACTAATTACGGATGTGAAAAAAAAGCAGGGATTATAATGCTAGGTTGGTTGTATTAGTCATACTTATCAACATAATTCGGTTTATTGGTTTAAACAGGTTTCTTCAATCTTTTAATACAAATCGATAGCTTGTTTTCATTTTCTCAAAATAAGTAAATAACAATGTTGTTCATGAATATTATACCGTATTTATGGTCTAGTTCTAAGGGTTTTAAAAAGTATCTTGATCAAACTACTGGTTAAGGTTTTTGTAAAGGGTAAATCAATTTCATTGGACCTAACAAAACGCTTTGATTGTCAATTTAAACCGATTTTCTTACTTTTTTATATTTCATAGTTTGTATTCTATAATTTACAAAATGATAATAACATCTCATAATATACTATACACGTGTACAGCTCTATATTCTAGAAATGAACTAAAAAAGAAAGTTCAATAATTAAAATCCAAACGATAGATTTTATTTACGGAGTCACTTGTTACAAACTACAAGTCGTGAATTGAATATCTAAACATAATATTGATGAAACCAATCTATTTGTTTTAGTTTAAACAATTTGATTCGTTTTTACGGTTTACCAAATTTAATCTTATTATTCAAATTAAATTAATAGATAGTTTAAAAGTCAATAAGATAATAAGAAAAAGGAGGCGGTGCATATAGTCATTTTATCAACCTCATGGTGTATATGAAAGACAAGAGACTAGGTGGTATTTAAAGACAAATGCTTTGTGATCAGTCGGCTCATGAAATAAATAAAAGCATTGCGTTTCCTCTGGCGAAGAATTAGTGCATACAATGAGAGGATTGATATAGTTTTACTTTCTAACTAATTGTGTTAGCATCTTGGTGGTCTTTATGATTCTAAAAACTATTTGGTGTTTAGAGTGGTTTTAATTAGGGTGAGCAGAAAACCGAATTAATCAAACTGGAACCAAATTAAACGAAATAACTAAAGCGAAAAAAAATAAACCAAACAAAAATACGAAAGCAAATCGAACCGGAAAAACCCAAACATTCGGTTCGGTTTCGTTGTTTTCAAACTGAACCAAATCACCTAATGTTTATAAACTATTAATAAATATACTAGTGTTCATAATGTTCCTTTTGTGTATTTATATATATTTGTATATCAATTTGCTTTATAGTTCATAGTGAATAAACTAGTTTATTCAAGATTTAGATATCTTGATTAGATAGCTCTTATATGTTTTGTAGCTATACTAGAGTATTCACACATCAACTTTTATCATAAAGTATGTTAAATTGTTGAAAACGTTATATTTACAAAGGTGAAAAAAGGGTTTTCGTCATTATTGATTCATATCGTATCGCAAATTAATTCATTAATTATCTATTAGACCATGTGTAGTGGGCGTTGTGGAGGCCGGCGACGCCCGGGAACACCGAAACTGGGCCGGCGTCAAGGGGCGT
>WOUH02000039.1:1299572-1312476 GCA_009936405.2 Stevia rebaudiana
TCATACATACGAAAACACCTCCACCGCTTCTCAGATGCACCCACCATCATCCTCGATCAGTATCTCCGTTATCAGCCACCATCCTCCGGTCACCTCTATCGCCGTCTCACCTCCTATCTCCGGCTAAAGCAGACACCATCGCACTAACCGCCGACTGCACCTTTGACCATCAACTCAACCCACCAATTTTACCCATCTTCGGCCCTCACCAGTGCTCCACCACCCGCGACTGAGACCTAATCGCGTATGTACCGTTAATTTTAATACAATCGAGTATGGTGTAAGGCTTAAATAAACTTAGGGTTTCGCAGAACCTACAATGGTGGTGGTGGAAAAGACGAGGCTGTTGATCAACCTATATATGGTGGTCTTCTAGGTAAATCGCACCCCTTTATTTAAATCAAAATCACTTCCGTGTCCTGTTATTTGTTCAGGGTTTGTGTAAAAATTTTCTTGGTTGCTACTTCTTACGGATCCAATTCTTTCTGTTGCAGTCGTATACGAAGGCTGGAGAACACCTGTGTGTGTTTTTTGTTCGTTATCTAACGTATTTTCAGTTCTTATCGATGTTATTTATTTTAAATTTTGCTTCAGCTTGGATTTTGTTGTTCGCACGTTGACAGGTTTGCTGTGAAAGATATTAAGAGCAGATGTGTGTGATAAATGTTAATATCGTATGTTGGTAGGCCAATATAATGAGTGTTCCCTTGCTCATGTTTAGATTATGAGTATAGATTTTGAGTTTCATTCGGTGTGTTGTAGTTTATTTCAAGTAATTAAGTTTATGTTAAACTCTTCTTATTTTTAAGATAATGAAGATTTTGTATCCTAAGTGTTCTGCTTTACAGGAAATCTTCCCGCATTCTACTTTGATGTGCATTTATTGGATTAAGAAATTGGTTTCTTCAGAATGTGGTTTCAATATGACATCTTGAATTTCACCCTTCCACCCACTTGCTGCTTTTGTATCATGTGTTGAATTCTTGCATATGAAAATAGTAGATTTGATATAGGAAAAAAAAACCTTGCCTGTGTTTTTAGGCTAAGAAAGCTTAAACGGGTCAAATCAGAACCCATTCGACTTATATTTTTAAAAAACAAGGTTTTTTAGGACTCTTTTGGATGTTGCTTTTATGAGAACTACCACAGACAAGGTACATGGTTGTTTATTTAACGTTCAAACAAGGGTGATTAGGTCTTTGATTACCTTTTGGGCATTTTTATGCTATTAATCTGTTACTTTGGTTGTAGTTACTATTTTTTTTTTCACTGGATTAAAAAAACCTTAGAACAAAATGGAAAAATGAATCAAGTGCTGACTCTGAAGTCATATTTTTTGGTTTAGGGAGCTTTGGATGGTGGGATTGACATCCCTCTTCGTAAAAAGAGGTTTGCTGGGTTTAATAAGGACGGTAAGCAACATGATGCATGACTTCATTTAACTTTGGGTGATTTTTATATGTTTGTATATATATTCTTTCATATTTCCAGGTATAAAGACATCATATAGGTGACATTTTATATGAAGCTTGCTCTGTTGGAAACCAATTTTCAAGCTTTTCATTTCTTACTTTGATTTGGTTTAAATTTGAAGCTACGTATGTAACCCTGTTCACTTATAAGCTTGATAATTGACGGATTCAATTGTTTCTACTGTAACATGGGAATATAATACGGCTGCTTACATTCTCAGTGAAAATTACAATCTGATCACGGAAAGGGGTTTGTCTGTTAATGTAGATAGATTTTTACTAATGCAGGTAAGTTCAGTTTGTTAGCTAAATCATTAATTCGCTGAACTCTAAAGTTAGCAATCTCAAGTGTATTGAAGTTTTGGTTATATCTACCTGTCTATCTTTGAACGGATCAATTTGGGTTATTTCTTATCTCAAATATAAGGCCTTTTAAATCCTTGTTATTCAAACATTTAGTTTATTATTGGAATAATATTGCTTTCTTTTATCCGAATAAAAATGGATAAATCTGTTACTTGATCAATGCAGCCCGGTCACCATCAGCCACTAGGAGCTTTACACAACAAATGGTTTCATACGAAATTAAAAAAAAAAAAAAGTGATGTCAATAACATCAACCTGGCTCTTTGTTTCTGTTTCATATCTGGGATGTGGAGTGTAATCGTTTGGAATACAATAGTTTGCCTTTATATTTTTAATTTCTAAAGTTTGGCTTTTCTACATTAGTCCATCCTCCCCTCACGCCTTCATTTTGATTCTGATGAGTAAGAGTCATTAGAGATTTTAAATATGGGCAAATGGTTTTCAAGACGTTCGTGGTTCTAGGTGGAAGGAGTTGGTTGAGGGTGGAAAGGGGTCGGCCACCGGGCAAGATGTAGGACGGGCTGTTATGACAATCAATCCGAGCCTCAGGCGTACGCTTTGAATGTAATACCGACACCGCTGCGAAGCGCGGGTTCATATTTCTAGTTAAGGTTTATAACGTATATATTCAACTTTGCTTCATTGTATCTCGTAAAACAATTTGCCAATCACTCAAAGCACATAAGTCAGAAAAAAACAAAGGTGCAAAACTGCTTTATAGACAAACTACACGCGTTGCAATACCAAGCAAGCATCAAAAAGTGGTTGATAAGTAAACACTGCAATTGATTTCTAGTTTACAGATGCAGTTACATGATATTCATATGACTGATTATAACACTACGTACATATAATACACATATAAGAAGTTTTGTGGACCTAAAAATACTACAAGGCGAAGCTTCAGACTTTATATACAACGAAGCTATATATTGCTCAAACGCGGGTTCAAAAACTACAAATATATAATAATAGTTTGATAGTTACAGGTCCACCGGTCTTTGAGGAACGAAGATCATTATGCTGTGAAACCGTTGCTAATGGAACTCCACGTGTTCGAGGGGAACGTGGTGCATGCTTGTGATGATGCATCGGTCATTTGCTCGTTTGTGACTCCAGAGTTGCATAAATTAGCAATTGCTCGCATATGTTTCATGCCGTATTGTGATAATGATCCGCAATGTGTCTCAAACGTCCTCACCTGTTTATAAACAAAGAATATTTAAGCGCTCAATTTCTATTTTAGAGAATGATTAACAGTCTCTCGTGGAAATGCAGGGTAATGATGCGTATATTAGACCCAAGTTAGCCAGACAGAGTACAAACTGTTCAAAAAGCTCGTTGCTTGCTTGAAAAAGAACACGTTTGTAAACAAGTTGAGCTGGCTCGTTTAGAAATTGAGCCGAGCATGAGCCATGGTTGGCTCAGCTCGTTGCCTCTTTTAAATTAAATATAATTGCTATATTTTGGTATATATATTTATACATAGTTAGTTATTTTTTTATTGGTTAAATTTTATTTAAAAATATATCCACAAATAAGAATTCGAATCCAAAAATTGCTAACGAGCTAGCTTGAGCTTATAAAAGATACGAATTATAAAAAAAATTTATACATAAACAATGAAGATTTAAATACTTACAAATGTTTTAAGGCAGGTCCAATCATCAACCAACGGTTTCCCCGCAGATCTAACGGTATTTAACACCTCAGGTCCCTTCTCCAACCCAAACAAAACCTTACCAATCAGTTGAATACTATTGTCAATGTGTATTCTATGAAACATAACTTCAACAAACTTTTTCTGAGCTTCAGTTTTGTGTTCAGAACCTTCTGGAGCCTTCTTGTACTGTAAAAATACGCAATTTATGTGGGTTAGTTAACGGGGTCTACATATTTTGATCGTGAATTTTGTAATGTGTAGAAGACAAACCTTATGCCAGAAATGTAGAAGATCAGCATCGCGTTGGTTAACGGATTTTGGTGATGGTGATAACGAGTTTTCTTCGGTAAATGTGAAGTTTTCGTTTGCAGGATTTGTACCCATATATATGTAAAGACTGTCTTTGCTTAATGGCAAATCGCCGTATTGCATCACATGAGATCCGTAATATGAGTTGTCACTTGAGGTTCTTTCCTTAACCTGCAGAAAATGAAAAAACAATAACATAAAGTTTATTATTTACCAAAAAATGTATTATTATGCCATTTTTGTCACTTTCTGTTTGTTGACTTTTGGCAGTTTCATCCAAAAACCTTTTTTTTCCGTCTCTGTTGTGTCTCTAACGTTTCAAAAAGTTTGTCATTTTCATCCATATACCTAACTCTATTAAAAATTAAGTAAAATATGCATCACATGTGAGGGCATTTATGCCGTTTTGTCTAAGTAAAATAAAAGATAATTAAGATACCAAGCATTCGCATACCAGAATCTGAGTCACGTTGCACAGCGTTTTCAAAACCGGACCGGATCAGCCGGTCGGACGGGTGAACCGGAGGCCAACCGGTCCGGTTAAGGGGTTAGAACCAGATTTGGGTGAACCGGCCGGTCGGACCGGTGAACCGGAGGTCGGACAGGAAAACCGATGTTTGAACCGGATTTTTTAATTTTTTTTAATTTTTATATATTTTTTTTATATAAAAATATATAAAAATCATCCGGTTCTTAAGTCCGGTTCGACCGATCCGACCGGTCCGACCTTTGACCAGTAAGGAGACCGGTTCAACGTTCGGTCCGGTTATGAAAACATTGACGTTGCATGCTGATGAAAATTATGACTCTGTCTTAAGTTATGGTACGTTTAAGTTCACTTAAAATTTAAAAAAAAATTTTAACTTATTATTTAAGAGAAGATTTGGACTTGCTTTTTGTAAACATATTTATTTGAAACTTTTTTACATTCATATGCTACGCAAAACGACAACTTTTTAAAACGTCAAGGACCCACACAGGGATAAAAAAAATTAGATGAAAATGGCAAAAGCCACCAAACCTACAGGGACAAAATACAATTAACTCTTTAAAAAAGATTAACTAGTTTATATATTAAAGTTGAAAATATTTTTTTGAAAAATGTTAAGGCGGTCTGTTGTTCTTACCAGTTTATACTGCTGCTTGATAGTTTCTGTTCTCAAATTGTGTACATCACTGTAAGCAATAACAGATGATAATTAATTAATCAATGAATGGTTGATTTTTTTAAATTAAAAAAACAAGTAAGGGTATAATGGTAATTTACCAATCTTCCATCCAGGCAACACTGTATAAGTCACCCAAACAAGTGTCATATTCAAGTGGTGGGCTAGGATAGTCTCCAGGACAATAAGTGCCCCAACTGCTCTCGTCTGGACCAGATGCCGTCGTTGCATAAATATTTAATCCTTCTGGAAGAAGACCCTCAAATATACTTCCAGCTTCACAAGCTTCAAGATAAAATACCTAAACATAACATATATAAATTATTCCTAAATCACCATACATATGTGTATATTTATACAGGAGGTGTGTATCATATAAACCTGATATTAGAGAGTTAACCAAAAAATTCAATCTGGTCCTTTATTTTACGATATAACACGTGTGTTATGTTTACGAAAAAATAACACATGTGTTATATCGTAAAAATGGAGGGCCAAGATTGATTTACGGAAAATAATACATGTGTTAAATCGTAAAATGAAGGCCCGAATTGAGTTTTTTTGTTAACTCTTTAAGATCAGTTTCACATGTATATGTATATATTTATATGGTTAGGATCATTTCGGAACTCATGAAAATCTTAACAATTACAAGAACTTCTATCAAATATTTTATTTTCCATAAAAAAAATGATGAAAATACAACATTTATTCGCCTGTCATGGAATTTTAGAACAAAAATAATAAAGAAAATTTTTCGTTTATATTTATAATCTACACATTCGTAGGTAAGCAAATTAAATTCTATAATCATATGAAAACGTTATTTGATGGATAACTTAAACATATAGTAACTATATATAAAAAGTACAAAATTTGAAAAATATGCGTGATTGATAGGAGTTCCCGCAGTTATGAACCTAACCTTACATAGGATATGTTATGTATTGAATACATAAACACTTATACTTAAACTCGGTTATGTATTGAATTAACAAGAAAATGGAAAATTAGAAAAATTACCATGCTTTTGTATGCTCCTAAAGCATATTTTTGTTTCAAAACCTCATTAAGATCATTTGCATACATATAAGGATATGTTGGCATCCCTGATAACATCCACAAAATTATTATACATCAGTTGCATGAACAAGATCTTTTATACAACAAGAAAATAAAATATATATATAACAAGAATTTTTTATAGTTTATTTTAAATAAAAAGTAATTAGTCACTAACCAAGAACACCAGGACCACCATGATCAGTGTAATAAATGAAAATATGATCATTTGGACCGCTATTAACAACTTTCCCACTTCCACCTTTGACTTTAGTTTTATCTCCAAGTAAAACAGCAAAGAAATTGTCAACAGTTACTTCATTTCCAGTGTAATCCTGTTACAAACATTGTCGTACATCATCAACAAACAAAACATTTATCCTTAAATTATACAAAAACGATGATTAAACAAGTTACTAGAGGGTTTTGTTTATACTAAATGTTTGATATGATGATGAAACACAAACCTTTGGGACTCCTTGATACACGTCATCACCATCAGGGCTGTTAATGATGACTCCTTTTCGAGGATTTTGCCAGTTATTTGCAATGTCATCGTACATAAATACAACAATATTTTCTTCTTTAACACCACCGGTTTTCAAGATTTGATATGCATGACATACATCTGCCTGAAATTAAAAAATATAAATAAAAATTGAATCTTCAGTAAATTTAGCATAATCAAGAACAGATCAAACCATGAATCACTGAACTGATTTTAGCTAGATCAATTAACATAGTACCCTTAAACCTTAAAAAATAAATAAATAAATAAATAAATAAATTATTACAAAATTTAGAATAGGTTCAAGTTCGTTCCAGAATCAAGGACCAGTGTAATTTTTTAAACTTACGAACCATACATACAAAATGACTTTACTACAGGGACCATTTGTGTAATTAACTTTGAAAAAGAATACATACATACTTCCCAATATTTCCTAATTATTTTATCATAACCTGTTTCGACAAGCAACAATAAGCATAAACAAAGTCAAGAACAAAACATATAAAATAAGCTTTAGAAAAGGACATAAATTTCAAATTAATAAAAAATATCATAGCAAAACAATCTGTTTATTCGAATTCAGCAACGAATTGAACACTATTTTCATCCTAACCTCATAATTTTAATACCTTTACTAAAAGACGACCATAGTTTGATCAGAATTAATCATTTGATATCGATTTTAGTAACAATCACCTGATGTCTGTAGTTCCAGTAACCGTTAGATCCGGCAATCAAGATGGCCCATCTGGTACCAACGGAGTCATCGTCCGTCGAGTCGACTTTTTCCGACGGCAACCGGAGAAACTCATCGGCTAGTTCACGGCCGGTGACGACTGTGAGGATCGATAGAGTAAATAGAGTGATCAAGTAAAGATTCATGTCGATGGAGAGAATATTGAATATTCTTTAAAAAGTGTGGCTACAAATGTTCTTCAGAAGATTGATGCGTGAGGGTGTGTATATATATAGATATATGGACACTACTGCACCCAATCAGAGCTCTGCTGTGAAATTGAAGTGTGAAGGCGAATTGTAAAAGCACACAGAGCGTACTGTACAAACGGCATAGCATACAAAGTTGCTGATTCTTTTTTTATTTTTAACTTAAATTTATTTTATATTTTCAACTTAAATTTAATTCTCTCATAAAATTACATATATCCCATATGAAGATATGGTCTGAGGAGGGTAAGATGAAGACAACCTTACCTCTACCCGTAGGAATTAAGAGGTTGCTCCTAGTGTGACCTCCGACTCATGATGTCTGACTAACCGTCAGCTCAACGCTTTTAACGTTATTTTCAGAAAAATAAGTAAAATAAAGTTAAAACCAATGCAATTTTACTTTTGCCCACAATGGTCCACACGTATATATATTATATGCGCGTTTCGCAAATGAAGCGTACTCATAAAACTACATGATTGTTTATGTGGAGTGCAAAGTGAAATCATTGTATATACATGTAAATAGGAGGGGTGCTCGTCGGTTTAAACCATGAAATTATTCAAACTGGATCGCAAACACCAACTCATCTAATTTAAGTTTCATCTCTAAAAAATGATAAATACATGTTGCTAGAAATTAAGCTAGTAATAGGTTGTGCACCTATCCCTTTTATGAGAAAAAAAAAATAAGTATTTTAAAACTACATTCATAAATTTAGGGGCATACAATTGCTATGCATTACCTGTTATACTCGACTCAGTATATCTATTGCCTCATAAAGTATAAAATGCAAATGGTATAAACACATGTTAGTTGTCAAGACACGTTTTCTTGTGTTTGGTCATTTTGCGTGAAGTAGCCTAACCAAACGTGAAAACAGTACTCCCCAAGCCCACAAAAGGAGAAACCTTTGTTAGATACATACACGCGTGTTTCCCTCCTACCCGTCCAAAGACCAAAATTTTAGCTAGTCTAAGTGTCGATCTTCTTTCCGACGTTTCAGTTAAAAAGTTCACCGGTGCTTCTTTGTTAACAGAAATCCCGACACGATTGAATATGTCAAAAAGAACATCTCTAACCAATTCGTGTCTGTACTTGAACCCTAGAAGCTCTCTACAATGTACTACATGCTCCCCAAAATAGTTCAAGTATACCTTGCAACAAACAAGACATATCTCATCAACCAAGTATTGGAAGATTAAGAGGCGATACATAAATAAAATTTAATTGAAATCGTAAGAAAGCACCCAAGTAAATTTTATTGTTATCAAAAGACTTGTAAGATGGTATATGAGAATGTATATATTGATGTTTTTTTTCTCTGTAGGATTAAATAGTATATGGGTTTACTGGTTTATGGGAAAAAGGATAAAGTCGTGAGTAAATGTTAGACTATACGGTACGGAAGGTGAGTGGGGCGTGGGTGGCCCCAATACTACCCCCAACACCGCCCCGGGGTGGCGTTATGCGTGGTGGCCAGGAACGTGGGTGGACTTAAGGCGTGAGGTGTGTTTGATTTTTTTTTTTTTTTCTAACCGATCACAATATTCCACATTACGTATCCTACCAACCACAAAACACCACATCAACACACTACTTTTTACTCACTCAAGCCTCCCCACTCACTCATGCATTTCCAACCTTTCACTCACTCATGCATTTCCAACCTTTCACTCACTCTCTCTTATACGTGACATGCTCACTCAAACCCATATTCACCCGGACGCACCAAATAGTCTTAGTGAAGTGAGAGAATACAGAACTTATTGTGAATTATTATCTATAATATATTTTCTTATAAGTTGAAAAAGATACAAGATGTACAAATAAAAAGATGAAATAATGTCAGCTTTCACTAATTTCAAAATTATTATGAGGGTCTTAACTATGGTTGAAAAACAATTTGGTCCCTTATATTAAAATAAACTCGAAAAGTATGGGACACCATGTATATTTCGTGGACCAACTGATATTCAGAAAAAATATATATATATCATTATAATATGTTCAAAATTTAAAAATAGTGTATATTTAAATGAACTATTATAGCTGTTCTATTTTGCTATTAAAACAATTATTTTATTTTTTTAATAGACATTTAGGTAGGTTAGGTATCTCTTTTCTATTATAAAAGTTCATAGCTCAAATCTTACTAGCAAATAGTGATAGGTGTAAAGTAGATTCAGGAATATGTATAGATGAACGTATGTGTGCCGTTCTAAAGGGGTTGTTAGAGCATTCATAACCCACCCCTCATCCATAACCTTATCTTCAAATTTTTACATAAACAACAAAAAAACCACTTTACATCCTATTTTTCATCCCCATCCCCAAACCATATAACTAATAGGAAAATCAATCTCATCCATTATATTTGGGGAACCTACAAGTCCTTATTTTATTATTTAATATTATTTGTGAGTACCAATAATTTCTTAGCCTAGTGGTTAAGAGGGAGGTGTGAAACAAAGCTTCTCTTGGAGGTCCTGGGTTCAAATCTAGGAAAGGGTGAATTAATATTAACTTTATGATACTAACTACTAACAACTGCCGTTCAAATAAAAAAAAATTTGTGAGTGTGTGTGAGTAGAGGAGAGAGGAAAAAAATTTTAAAAAAATGAAATAAAAAGTATTAATTAATTGAATGTGAGATGAAAATAGGAAATGAGTTGTGAAAAGTTTTGAAAAATAATCATATTTTTGTAATAATAATGAGTTTTGATTAAATTATGAAGACGGAGATGTGGGATGAGCTCTTAATGCTCTTACTTGTTAGGAATGGTCGACTCGAAAAGAAATTGAAAACCATTTTTGACGTTGGCAATTAACAACCCAGTTTTTCTAAATTGGGTGAAGAGTTCTTGCCTTTCTTTTTTTCTTTTTTACCTTTTGTTAGACGTATAATTAAGTTTTCTATACCACATTATAACATTTAATATTAACCTACAATACATTTATGAATTGGATGAATTGTAACTTATGTTTTATAGCCTAGAGTACAACAAAGAATAACTTCTTTGACACGCGTTTTTCAGCGATGCTCCCATCACCTTCTATTTTCCTTACTATTTTGCATAGAACATAACTCGTATACATCCTTGTGCATATTTTTTATATGTTTATAAATCATACATATTAAAAACCTATATAATTAACCTATAATACATTTAATAATTGGAAGAATATCAAGTCACTTATTGTACAGTCTAGGGTATGAAACATAGATCAATTTCTTCGACACATGTTTTCAACAACACTATTGTCACCTGCTCTTTTCCTTACTTCTTCTGCGTGACACACTGCGCTTATACATCCTTGTTCATATCTTTTGAAAGTTTCAGTATAAATCATATTAATAATCAATATCACTGATTAAACAATTTTACCATTCAGATTTTGATAATTTTATATTTGAATGCAAACAAAAAAATAAAATAAAAATATTCGTATATCTTAATGTATGAATATATTAGAAATTTTTAAAGAAAACCATATGTTGAATGAAATTATTCGTAACAGTTCGGTTTGATTTGGTTTTTATTTTTAATGGTTCAGTTTGGATTTTTGACAATCAAAACCCGTCTTACTAACGTTTGGTACACGGTTTGACCTACATTTGCCAAAACTGGACCATGAACACTAAGATGCTATTTCTGAATTAGTCAGAGGTAGAGTGTGTTTGGTCACTTTAATACACCTCTTAATAGTTTATGAAATCTTTTAAGAGATAAATTTTACGATTCAGAGGCTACATTTTAATCGATCGGGTCTTTTTATGGTTCAACACAATTTTACGAAACAATCCCTTGTTCTTTTATGTTCGTGTATTATTAGTAGCGGTTACAGGAATTTTAAAATCAAGAAAATTTACAGTACTATGTGCCAAATTTAAAAAGAAAAAAACCCCAATTTTACTCTAACGATACGTTAAATACACTAATTCAGTATTTCGATCCAAATTTTAAAAAGTGCCATCTAATTTATTGACTAGGTCACACTTCACGTCTCATAAATCGTTGAATATATAGTTTTTGTCCGTTAAACTTTAACAATTAATAAAAAGCTAATCAAACGAATATCTAAAAAATAAAAAATAAAAAAGTTAATTCTATATGAAAGTTTTTGTCATTTAAATAAAACCTGTGTAATTGAACAGATCTGGTGAGTAAAAAGATATTTATTTATATTTCTGAAAATAACAAACAAAAGATTAATTATATTATTAACCAGTTGAGCAAACGCTATATATATATTATACTAGTACATACAGAAGGATAGTATGATAATATGATGTGGTCATTGAATAGTTAAGGCTAGGATCGACCGAAAAATAGAAGGGTCAAATCAGTCCATCTAGGTAACGAGATGGTGTTTTTAAGTTAGTTAACTTGTTATGCTTAGTTAACAAATTGAAATATATATTGACTACGCTCTTCTAACCATTGGTGAGCAGCTATTAGTCCTTCATTCAGCCTAAGATGAAATCTCAGCCCTATAAACCCGACGGTTTAAGCAATTTTGATAGTAAGGGTCGTGAAAAAATGTAAATTACGCATGTGCCTTCTCAAAAGGGACTCAATGACCTCACATGCAAATATAAAGGAGATCTAAAACCTAATTTAAAGCCTATAGTTGGAGGATGAAATCTTGAACGTAGGATGACCTCTTTGCCTCACAATAAACACACATTACACATTTTCTTCATATCAGATATTTATTATTATGCTGAAGGGTTATCAGAGGAATCCCTAATTCCAGTTGTGCCCTAACGGTTGCTGATTTTGTAGGATTCAGGTGATCGGAGACTCGAATTTAGCATTGTATGGTTAATCAATTGACGTGGGATCTGATCAGAAAAGGAGTTCCAACTCCATGAAACATCGGATATCAATGACTGTTTAAGAAGTAAAAAAGATCCAAGGACTAAAATGTCATAGGTTTATAGTTACGGGGTTAACTAAAGTGTACCATGTTTGAACTTATATGCGTTTTTTCTTGATGTTGACTCGTGGAGTCGTGGGTAACTAATGTCCGCTAATCGCAAGATATTTCAATATTTTAACGTCGTTGTGGGACCAACTTAGTGGTTGCTTGTACATTATTTTAAATCAACTTAATGAACAAAATAATCTGTACCTACCGATTACGGGTGAGCACGGTTCGGTTCGATTTGGTTATTGCCTAAAATCATAACCGTAATCAAAATATTCGGTTATTAGTTTTTAATAACCGTTCGGTATTGGTTTTTCGGTTTTCGGTTGTATTATCGGTTTCGGTTCGGTTTTCGGTTATTTTCAGTTTTTTTATATATTATTTTGTTTTTTTGTTTTTTTTAAGTAACAAAACGTAAAAAATGCAAACACCTAGACTATTAATAGATAATTCATGAAGTGATTTATGAGACGA
>WOUH02000039.1:1323572-1334978 GCA_009936405.2 Stevia rebaudiana
TGTCTCTAATATATGTTTATGCGCACTTATTGACATATAGACGCTAATTGTATAAATCAAACGTTTAAGGGCTTAATAATAAATTGATCCTAAATTTACTTAAGTTTTAAATTTGTATCATAGTATGATTAATGGGGTCTTGAATTAAGTTTGATTCAATGACTGTATTTCTCTGCTATGATTACAGTTTAGAACTAAAATGGCTATTATAAACCTGATCAGACTAATTTAATACTCATAATAAATAATCACTTGGACAAGTGGGAGAATGTTAGAAATAATAATATATATATATATATTTATATTATATGTCCCTTATGATTATTTATATTATAACTAAATGATCAATTACTTAAATACCCTTATAGTCAGTTAATTGTATGATGGGCACAATTAACCTTACACTACTAATTAGGGTTTCCCCTTTGGTTGTACTATAATGGAGAGGCTATATATAACATCCTTAAGGAGATGACTTACTCTTACGATCTCATAATTCGTAACCCTAATATCTCATACGGTAGCCTCCCTCTCTAAACATTCCATCAAGAACAGTGCAACCTAAAGAGGAACCAGTCAATCAGATCATCAAGGATGACTACTGCAATCAATCCTGCTGCTGCTACCGCTGGACTTACAGGTTACATCTAATCTCTTTATTCATATTATTATCATGTTTAGTTATAGATTAATCAGGAATCGATCAACATGATGTTTGACGATAAAACATCACAATTTTATGCTGTTTAATGGTAAAATAGCACAAAATCGTGTTGTCACAACAAAGAAAAAATTACCCTTCTCTTTAAGTTCTCTATCGTGACATGTATTAATCATATTCCTTAGACTTTTTTATGGAAAAGTGACTTTAATTTTTTAGAATCCCCTCCTACACAAACACATATATTATATACAATACAGTGATGCACACACATAGAAAGAGTAATTTACGGACCTGAACGTGATTTTGAAGGCCTTTTATGTGTTGTACTGCTAGATCCAACATATCTGAATAGCTTGTTTGCTAGAAAAAGAAGTATCATTAAAATAATCTCATTAGTATATACAAATTAGCCAGTATACCCATTGCATGCATCATGACAGTGATATTTGATCTTTGTAGCATATACATACACATGTGTGAATTTTGATTTTGTGTATGCAAATAAAAAATAATAATTATAGTAGTTTTTTAAGTAAAAAAAATAGAACAGAAAAATCAAGAAATAAACTACAAAATGATAACCTAGATAGATTATAACTACCTTATCCATATTTGGAACAAGATCTTGCAACTTCTTCAATTTCCCACTTATTCTTGTTCTTCTTTCCTACACCAACAAAAAGGAAAACTATATATAATCACGAATATAACAATATGAATTAGTGAATTAGTATAACGTCTGATGAGTAAAAAAGTAAGATCCCCGAACATGTAGGTTAACACGTGAGATCCTTTGCCATTAAAAAGAATGCTCTTCGAATAAAAAAACACATGATAATTCTAAACTAGATTGAAAACACTAAGAATATCATGTCAACAAAGTGAATTCATATATTTAAAAAACGATTCGTACATATTTGTCTAATAGAAGTTTAATACTATAAGGATACATTATGCATGATTTTTATTTTTTAGTGAAATTAAAGAGATCGATTATATATTTACGATGTTTAATATTCAACTTACGATTACATGAAAGATAGACAATTAGACATGACTTACCCTTTCTGCTATGCTTCGAGGATGAGTAGCACAACCGCGTTTCGCACGAATTTTACATGGAACAGAGTCATGAGGAAGGTCCATCGTGGTTGCATCTAGACCGGATTCTGATAATCCAAAACTGAACTGTTCGAACCCCAACTTAATGAATATTAGTTAGTAATCAATAAAATTACTATTTTTGTTAAAGGAGAATTTCAAATACCATTAACATTAAGAATTATACGAGTGGGACCCACGCAACAAAGAGTAGTTACCTCGGACTCCATAGCTCTTTTGTTATGCGATGTGGAGGAAGAAAACACAAGGGGATGAGTAACGTTAGTTTCTTGATCATGAGACATTTGAGAAAAAGAGCTTGATCCTGCGAAACTGATTTGAGAACTCAATCTCGAACTTCTTCCATCTGTAATTGCAATCATGTGTTTATTTTAAACTTTAACGTACTTAAAAGTATATGTATGTATGAATACGAATAGCAAGTGAGTGAGTAATTAGATGTTCGATAATCTTACTTTTTTGTTAAATTAAATTATATGTTTGGGTTAGTTAACATAACTCCTTATTAAATGGTCAACCTACAACTGCTTTTATAGAAAACGGCTAAACCTAAACACAACCTCTTGATTAACGGGTTAGATTTTTGCAAATTTATTTAAAAACTGTTAAATATATTGTTTTTAACTTATCATTAATTCTTTAATTAGCAACTTTATAAAACCATTTACACACAACTACTCACTTTTCAATCTTTTCCTATTGAATGTTTTATATTAAGCTAATTATCTATACTCAATCTTGTTGATAAGAAACAGAAATAATTTATGAAAAAGTAATACAAAACAATTTGTTTCGAAATAAGGTTGTCAGTTGTTTAAACAGTTAACAAGCCACCATATTGTGCTACCCATTTCCACAAATAAATACTAAAACAAGTCGTTTTGAGCTTCGATTACTAGCCCTAGCTAACCCGAAGTGTCGTATATCGATAGCTATTAACATTTGATGTAATTATAAATGAATAGTACAAATATTGTAAATTAAATTATTTCTTGGAGATATAATATGTGACTGTATAAGGTTGATTTTAAGATGTATGTAATTTCGTAAAATAAAAATAAAAGATCTATGGAAATTGGGTGACGACCGTGGGTTTGAGTGGGGTGATGGTGGGGTACGAAGGTTTATGATTGATGCACTGAATCTTCCTCCAATCCACCAACTTGCAAATAAACAATTACAACTTGCAAAGGCAACTTGCAACTGCTACGTACACTTTTTAATTTTTATTAATTGAATTTAGTTACAAAATAATGTTAAATGTCGGTAAATTACGTTTTATATTAACATATTAACTTTGTTAGAATATTCATAGTACATTTGGTATTTTCTGTAAGAGGGTTCTCTTTAAATTTGATGTTTGTTTTAATTAGTTATAAGTGAATGAGAGAAAAAAAGTTATTCTTATATCTAATAAAAAAATATGGAGAGATGATTTTGGTGAAGAGAAAAAATAATGATGTTATTTTAAAAGTGTTTTAAAATAGATGTGAATAAATGAGAAAAAAAAGATAATGATAAAGGTATATAAAAATATTATTTAGTTGTAAAAAATAAAAGAGAGAATGTGAAAGTTACTATAGATGCTCTTAGTCGCATAAAAATTGAAACAATTTTATTTTATTTATTCTTCAATAGTGTAGTAAGAACCCGCAAAACCTAACCTACTTCTAATATTACATAGTTATTAATTGTGTGTTTTATTCTCTCAACCTCATGTATACACTCATATACCATTGGCTATAAAACCTTTAGTAGAACCAATGAACCATGATATGTGATTAGTGATTAAAATTTATACATATTTTGGTTTCTAGGGCACTCTGGTAACAAATTATATATATATATAATTGTTGAAGTGTTTAAATATTTTATAAAGATGTTCCTGTACCGTTATAATTTTTGGTTTGAAGGTAAGCATGGAAAATAGGATTAAAAAACTTGTTTTAGTGAACATATATAATTATGATGTTTCTTAGCAAATATTCAAGTTAAAGTGAAATCTAATGAGGGGGGCAAAACTTATATTCTTTTAAGCAAGAGTTTATTTTATTTATGAATGCATTTTATATAAGTTGTTATTTATATTGTATATAAAGAATTTTTATTTAAATTATATAACAAGCGCCAATGTTCTTAGTGATTAATTTAAGTGGTTATATATTAATAAATATCATGATAATATTAGAGGAGTGCTCGCTTGATGTGAGAGGAAACATACTAGTTAATTTTAGCTAACCAAATAAAGCTATATATCTTTATACTTGGATTCAAAACTCGCTACCCCTTAAACATATGATATTGAAATTGCATTGGGTCTCATTTATAAAACAATGAACATTATAACTATTTTTAACTTGGTGATGCGGGCTAGCATGTAGGTCTCAACCACCCAATAAACACTTATAATTATATATGATTATTAAGTATACACTAAGATATGTGCGCAATTCAATTTCTATTTTCTCATTTTAAATAACTCCTTTCTTTCGGTTTATATTCTTCACCAATATAGGACAAGTACATATATTGTATATTGTTTAATGTTTAGCTAGAGATATTATGATGTAGGTTGTACTATATATTTGTCATTAAAAAAAATGTACTATATACTTAAGGATTGTAAATCTTTGCAGTGAAAAAACTCTTTTAATATATCCCGAGAATCAGTGTCCATCTTATACTTATTAAATATGCTGGTGTAAGATATCGTTTCCTTTACATCAATATAATGTATATAGTACAAAGACGAATTAAAATAAAACAAATAAATTAAATCAAACAATATTTAGATTTTAATATGGCAAACAAATTATTAACATGATAACGTACAGAAAGTAATGGATTATTCACCACTCGTTTCGTTAAATTGACTACTTTTGCTTTATATAAGAAACTCTTGTGGTGTTTGATATTTACATAAGATTAGTCATGATTATATATACTTTAAATAATCAAAAATAGATAAAAATCATTTACTGTTATGATAAAATACAAAATAAAGAAGCGAATAAAGAATTCGTGTGAGAGAGAAAGATGATTAAAATGTGTACAAGAAAATGTATAAAATGAATGTTCACAAGAGAATCGATCACCAATCGAAATTAAAGTTTCTTCTTAAACTTTCGTATATAGAAAAAACCCATATAGAAAATCATACTTAACTTACGTTAAAGCTAATGTGAGAGTAGTCCACGTGCTAGATACTTTTGTCCCTTAGATTAGAAGGTCTTGGGTTCAATCACGAGAGAATTATTTGTGTAATTTGGACTAATAGCATGATATATTTGTCGTTAAAAAATTAATATTAAATAAATATCCTCAGTTAGTGTTACAAGACACATACTAATTCTAAGTAATAACTTAACCTAAATAAAGCATAGATAATATAAACATTGACCCAGAAGTTTATTCATCTTAAACTCAAACACCACGGTTACCATAAATATATATTCCAAAACCGAAACAATGGGCGTTGTTTAAAACCAATGGATAATACTTAATTCCCACTTGCGCTTATATACATTGTATTATTATTGATCCTTGTTACCTACTTGTTCAACATGAATCTTCCTAACACTTGGCGTTACTAAAAATATAAAAATATAAAAAACTATATATTAGTATAGTTTTATGCATAATATTAAAATACTAACCGATCGTATATTCGTTATGTTTTTGCTAAGATTACTTTTGCAATTCAAAAGAGTTTGTGACGCAACTTGTTTCTCACTTACTTGAAATTTTATTGTAAATGTGAAGTTGTAATTAATCATAGACAAAAATAATATAGAAACAAATTATGTATATTATAAAAATATATATAAGAAACGTATAAAATAAAAATCAATTTGAGTAAAGAATACTTTAGGAAGTGTTTTTTTAACATGATAGATTTTATATGTGTTTTCTTTACTTTTTGTAAAAAAAAAGAAGAATTTTTAAATTTTCTTAAATATGCAAAAAAAATTAATTTTCCATATATAACTGATGAGTTCAGATTATTTTATATACGTCACAGACGATTTTTTATATGTAACATATGTCTTTTTACCAAAAATTGTCCATTTTAATAAAAAAACAATTTAAAAAAAATGATATATTTATAGTCGGAGCTTTTCACAAAAAAATATTTCACTAAAAGTCATAAAATTGAATATAGAAAAAAATAAAAATAAAATAAAATCGATGTTACATATATAAATATAACTTTTATTGGTTTACAAAGTAAGTATGTTTTCATATAATCGCGCGCATCTATATAAAACTATTACAAAACAAACAATTTTAATTATATTTTTTCATAATCTCATGTTTTTACATGTACATATGTACATATATGTAAATCATACGATAATTAAATCTGTTAAAATTACAAACAAAATAACAAATGTCCTATACAAATAAATATTTAAAATGTTGGGAATACTTATCTTTCACATTTGTCGTTAGCGTAAGACAATGTTTTGACTTTTAAGTAGCGTTCAGTGGTAACAAGGCGTAATTTGCTACTTGATGTTTTTTATGTTAACAAAACGTTAAATACATATTTCTTTCAAGTGGTTGTGTGTTTAGTTCTCATTAATACAAAGTTACAAACTGGTGTGCGTAGGTTTAAGAGTAGATTTATAGGGTATGAATTCCGCATTCAAAAATGTGTATAATTCTATGTACATTAACTTTAACTTTTGGGATATCATTTGGAGCAAGTCGACCACGTTGGATTGCAACATGAAGGACAAGAATAGGGGAGTACTGAAAAACACTGAGGACAAATTATGAGTGTCTATTTGAAGATGATTGATCATCTGGGAGTTTAATTATAGTTTAAGCTCACGAAACAAGAAGAGTGTCGTTGAAGTTTTTAAGTGTTCTTCATGGACATTGATCGAGCCACTCAATTTGTACGTTTTACTTTTGTATTATTTAGGTGATATGCAATTCTATCTGAGCTATATATTGAGACTTATAGATTGAGCAACTTTAAGTGTTCTTAATTGTTTTGAATAAACATTTTGATCAATGATTTTGTGTTACCCTAGTTACTTCCCCTTGTTTCATACTTGGCTCACAGGGGAGTTAGTTTGCAATCAGATAGATATCCGTCATGTAATTTGGATGAAGAAAATGTGGATCATGCTTTCATCAATTGTAAAGTGGCTAAGGATGTTTGGACCATGGTTTTGGGATGGATTGGGTTTAACTTAGCCAGTCAACAGTTTGTTCAGTGTTTAATTTCAGACATTAATGCGATGGGGATCAAAAGTGGATAAGAAGATCGGTATCTCCATTATCTATACCACTGTTGCAAAAGTCGGTTTCCAAGACCGATTACTCGCTCCAGGGAGTTGTTCCGAGGCAATTTTTTTGTCTGAGGATATCCGAGTACACCCAATTCCCCAGTCGACCGACCTAGAAGCGTCTAGCGTCTTTTGCAACCTTAATCTATACCGCTTTTGGCTTTTTAGAAATCCAGAAACGTGGGATTGTCCGATTTAGTAAAGACTTGTTCGTCTTTAAAAAAAGTTAACTTTCTCCTATTATAAGTCCTATAACGTCGATTGGCACTTTATTTTTTAAATAGAACACTTTTTTAAAGTATAATGACTTAACTGGAAAAGTATTAGTAACTTAACTGGAATAAACCGAAAGTTAGTTCAAGTTCTATGACATTTTCTTGCAATGATGTATCATATATGCTATAATGTACTACTCATATATTGGTGTTTGGATCAAAGAGGTAGTGAATAGTGATTCCTCAACCATGTGATTGAGGTTTCTTTTCAAAAAATATGCGTGTTAAAAAAACTAATTGGTGTTTTCCCACATTTCTATTCCTTTGTGTGGCTTTGAATGCATGTTTTGTTCCGGATTAAGATATCTTATAAGGCCGGGTTGTACTACATTTAATTTTGTATTTAGTAAAAACGTTTGTTAGGCATCCTACTCGATCATTACGAAAAAAATTCTTTTGCGAATGATATATATGTGATTAAATGCGTGTAATTGAAAGTTTTGTAAGTGAAATCTGCTATATGATTTAGTCTTAACTAGCTTTATTTTGATCATAATAGAGTGACTACGATGATAAAAGTCCAAAAATCGAATGGGAGTACGTACGTGTCATCATAATAAAAAACTAGGGTTTACTTAGATGATCGGATGAAAAACCTAAGAACTAACATTTTTGTTGCTCATTTAACATTTTCAGTTCGAAAATCTTATTGAATTAAACTGCTGTAATTTGTGTATTTTCAAAAGGTGATAAACAGTATTAGAGATCAACGAATGCAAGTTGGAAGCAATTATGAATATAATATTTGTAGGGTTTCTCTTTATACGAAAAAAAGGTTATATAGACTATAATTAATAAATATCATCCATTGACGGAAACTTGGAGCTCATGTGTATATGTAGAATGGTAAATTAACGTACCCCATTTCTAACTTTAAAAGATGCAACACATAAAATAATAAATGCACATAAAACACAACAATTAAAAAAAGAAATAAGTGAGAAGATGAAAGATCGTACCAGTAGGTGTGGAAGAAACGAGAGTATTGAGAAAACCGGCCGGTGAGCTTCCGTGCCGGAATAAAGGAGACGGTGACTGACTTGCAGGTTTCAAGCTATTATAATTGGTTGCAAACTCGTTTAACCGGAATGACGTGGTTTGTGATGAGGGTTGCGACGACGACGTCGTATCGGGAGGCGTGAAAAAGCGGGTAGGTGTTCCGGTACCGGTGACGCCACTGTTAACCATTTGATTTCCGGCGGTGTGTTGCTGTTGGCCGGATTCTCCGTTAATGACGGAGTCAACTGTGTTGTTTAAGAAAGAGACCGGAGCGGATCGGTAACGAGCGAGGCCTATTCCTCCGCCACCGCCGCCGTGGTGGCTGCCGCCATTGATGGTGTTAGGGTCTCTTGAAGGTTGAGATGCAGAAGATGAGTTTGACGATGGATACATATTAAAAGTTGAGAGAGAGAGAGAGAAGAAGAAGGAGTTTGAAGAAGCCTGCGATAGATGCGCTTGGATAAATATAAGAGATGAAATGTCCCACTTGGAAATCGATCTCCCACTTGCTCAAAGTCTGCGGTCTTTTCAGACAAGCTAGTTATATAATAAGATTCAATTGATCGATCTTTAACTTTTTTTTAACTGTATGCGACTATAAAATTAAATAAAATTGTTATAAAACACACTTAATGGCTAATACTAATACTAAGATATGTTTATATTATTGATTCAATAGAGTATATGTATAGTAGAAGATCCATTAAACTCTGATATATTAGTTTTAATCAATAATAATCACATGGTTTGAATCCACTAAAAATACTATTTTGTCTAAAAACAGTAATAATAAATCTTGGTCGTTCATTTGTTTAATCATTGGTTAAAATTAATGGGGATTCAAATGTAAGTAAACAAATAAGGAAAAGATTACTGATGAAACTCATTTGTTGAGTTTTTAAATTCTCCCCCACCTTCAACCATCATAACTTTTTAGGCGACATCGTTTTTCATAAAAATTGCATAAACGAACGTTTTTTCTCTTTAATTTGAATACTATATTAATATACTTTTTTTTTAAATTTAAAAAATTTAGTACAAAAGAATATATTACAAAATATTCTAGTTTTTTTTTAAGATGACAAAGAAAAAATATAAAATACTGTACATGTATATATAGTTATTTTAAAAATACAAAACATGTATATCTAGCTATTTTGAGAATACAGTACATGTACATATAGTTGTTTTGATAATACAGTACGTGTATATAGTTGTTTTGAGATACTGTACATGTATATCTAGTTATTTTAAAAATACAAAACATGTATATCTAGTTGTTTTGAGAATACAGAATATGTACATATAGTTGTTTTGATAATGCAGTACATGTATAGCTAACTGTTTTGAGAATACTGTACATGTATATCTAGTTATTTTAAAAATACAAAACATGTATATCTAGTTGTTTTGAGAATACAGTACATGTACATATACAGTAGAACCTCTATAATTTAATACTCGATAACCTCGATAAAATTAATAATTTGTTTGGTCCCAACTTGGGACCAGTACAAAATTGGACTCCAATCGATAAAATAATAAGATAATAATTTTTTGAAATCTCAATTTAAATATACTGGTCTTAACGAAACAATAAATTAATAATTACTAATATATTTCAAAATTCTAGGATTGTCTAGTAAAAAATGAATCTATAGTCACTTGTTTTTTGGTGAACTTCAAATATATATTGAGTTTATCTTTAAAATCTCTACATTACATTTAGGAGTTGAGGCACCGTATTCTCGTATGGCAAAAAAAAAAAGTTGTGAAAAGTTGTATTCTCGTAATCCAACTCTTTAAATTATTAATTTATTTATTTATCGATATAATAATATCTTGTTAAATTAATAAAATATCTCAATCCTAACATTATTAAAGTCCTAACATTATTAAATTATAGAGGTTTAATTGTTTTGATAATGTAGTACATGTATATCTAGTTGTTTTGATAATAAAGTAGATGTATATATAGTTGTTTTGATAATACAGTACACATATATCTTATTGTTTTGATAATACTGAACATGTATATCTAATTGTTTTTGAGAATACAGTAAATGTATATCTAGTTTTTTTAGCTCATTGGAAAACTAAGAAAACCTACTGAGACAAACTCCTTCGAGGGTGTAATTATTTTGTTGAGTAATGTTGTATAATCTTTATATTAGACTTTCTTCGTCTTCGTTTGTAAATGTACCCCATATATATATTCACGATCATGTTGAAGATTTAATCTTGATTTATTTAAAAGTATAGGGTCTTTTATTAATGTTTTAATTAAAGTATGTTTTGTTTTTGGTAATTAGGGTTTAGTAACTTATTGAGCAAGTTTATTAGGATCTATAAATAGGATCATATGTTAGTAGTTTTATTATTCCTTCTTGTAAGTTTCGTTTGATTATTGAATAGTAAAGAAAGAGTCGGTTTGTCTCTCAAATCTCGTGTTCGTTTGATTGTGAGAATCGATTGTTTAGAACCGTCTGGACCAACAATTGGTATCAGAGCGGGTTTGCTCAGGAAGCTCAAGAATGAGTGAGGAAAAAAACGCTAGAAATCGGTTTGAACAGAAACCGAGCCGAACAGTGATTCTTTTTTCGGCAGACTTTTTCAACAAACCGCCACCACCAGTACCTCCGCCTCCGTGCGACTAGTCGGCCAGTCAAATTTGCCGTCCTACCGCCTATCCACGCGCCACTAAGGCTCCTACGAGTGAGCTTCACTCGCTTATTTCAACCGGAGCGTGAGGGGGCGTGACCAGCCCGTTCGAGTTCTTTTTTTCTGGTTTTGTTCAGTATTCTTGTCACACCTCCAAATTTCCACTCGCGAATAACCCGCGTTGGAGGAGTGACGATCGGTCAGGATCGGAGTCGATGGTCATATTGAACGATATACTAAATGATTTAATAATTAAAACATTTATAATTCAATATGATTGTTTAAAAATATGTTTTATCAAAGTGCGGAAGCGGTTTAAGTTTTAATAAATGTCTAATAGCGGAAGCATAAATAGTTTGTGCAAAACAACGCACGTTCCCAAAAT
>WOUH02000039.1:1342118-1357401 GCA_009936405.2 Stevia rebaudiana
CAATTTTGACCAAATTTTGACCAATTTTGACTTTTTTAACCAATTTTGACTAATTTTTTGGGGATTTTGACCGATTTCTGGCCGCCTAGGTCCGCCTAGACCCGCCTAGCGCCTAGACTACTCCTAGGCCAAAATCGAGGCGCCTGGAGGCGGCCGCCTAGGCCGATTTTTACAACACTGATAAATATATAACAAGATCTATAATTTGCAACTCTTTTCACCTTATAATAAACTTTATGTTACTTTTAGGAGTGGGATTTGGCAGAAAATTTGCAAGGAGTCTTAGAATATCAAACAAGGTGTGACTTATATTTGTATAAAGTATAAATATGTGATTTGTTTTACTTTTTATTTTTTTTGCTTCTAATATACCAAACTTATATGATGTAGACATTCTAATGCATATTGATCTGTGTTAAAACCAGATACTCTAGGTTTCAAGGTGTTGGAAATTTAACATTGCATTTTCCTGATAATTATGGTGGTGATACTTCTAGAATACAATACATTGGGCTAAAAGGTGAAGCTACTCAGGTAACTTTATATTTTAAATTTCTTGTTTATTTATTTCTTTACATGTGTTTTCTTTTCTTATTTTGTATACATTTTTTTTCACAATTTTACTTTTATGATTGTACAGATGAAGAGAGATGTTGTTGCAACAATTGTTTATGAGCTAATGCCGAATCCATCTGATCACAAGTAAGTGCTAGATTTCTTTGCAAAAGTTCTAGAATGAGATTAACTTATTTATTAGTATGGTTTTAATTTTATAGATATTTTGTCAATTATATTTCCAATTTTTAAATCATTACATGATATGCAGGACAAAATCTGAAACTGGAGGGGGCATGTCACATGTGGAGTGATGCAAGATTAAAAAAATGTTAGTAACCTCCACCTCCATCTGTTTGGAAATTACTAAAATACCCTCTCTTTTTAGTTCAAGCAAAACCTTACTATATACTTAACTTGAATGATGTGTCTGCAACTCTGCAAGTTATGATATCAGAAGTTTACAATGCTCTATATATGCTGACATGTGTCATTTGCATTTTTATGGCAATTTCATCTCTCAAGTTTTTTCAAAATGATAAGTTAGATACTTGGTAAGAGAAATTTTAGATTCTGCTATCTTAGTTAAGAAGTATGATGTATACATTTTGGATTAAATATTATTAGTCTGTTATCATGTGACACCTAGTATCACACCTCGAAGCCGTGCACACCACTTTTGTATGATTTACTCATCACACACTTGTAGAGAATTAAACAGTACTTATAATTCATTACAACTTACAAAAATTAAAATAAAGAAATTCTACACTATAAGATTAGGATGCCAAGCTGCTTCGCTTGTCGGATTATTCGGAGACGTCGTGTAATTTCTCACTACGATTCACGTAGAAACATGTACTAAAATTGGTCAGCTTTGCTGGTGAGTCCACCGTCTATAGTTAAAAGTTAAAACTTTTGTTAATATCTAGACGAACATTTATAACATTCCAAAATACTTTAAAACGTTTGTTATTGATGCCAACTTTGTTTGCTTGTTCATGACGTTTGCTATCGTCTGGCTTGCTTGTTCGCCTCGAAACCAATACCGCCGCTGCTGTCTGTTCGCCGACAGTTTACATTGTTGTAGTTGCTTGTTCTCGGCTAGTGTTGTTGATCGCGGTCACCCATAACTTCGATAACTATGTATCGCTCGGTCACTTTTCAGCTTAAGTTAACCTCCTTTTTTATGAAACTGAAATTCAATACACCATAGCTAATCTCCTTTAAAAAAACATTCAAGTTGAGATTGCAACATATTTCCATAATCTTTTCAGTGGCGACAAGTACAACCAAGAAAACGGGGTGATTGATGGACAAATCGACTTTTTTGACATGAAAACAGGGTCAAAACCTGGTGTCAAAGTCTGATTAGATTCGAATGGGCCAAGAATATTGGGTTTTAGATTAATATTAGTATAGATAATTATGTGTTTAATAGACTCCTACTAGACTAGAATTGGGTATGATTATTCAATTAGTTTCTATAGCTTTCATAGTTTTAATAGGATTAGTATTTAGTTTAAATAGGGGAGCTTTTTTTATTTTTTATTTTTTTACAAGTGTTTCTTTGATTATTAATAATAATAAAGTCGCTACAAAAAAAATGAATCATGAACTGTTATTCTTTTCTTCTTGTGCCATATATTAATTAATTTCACCAGGTTAACCTCAAACCCTCAGTATATTTACCAGACACAAGTACACAACCAACATGAAGAATCTAATTAAAACTAACATTTAACATCCAAAAAACTATATTTTTATAAAAGAAATTATCGCAAACAACTGGAGCAATGATGTTTGCTCGACTCAGATAGACTGACCACCATGGTTTACCACCAGTCTTTGACCCAATTAGTAGTGTTTAAGAAAAAAAATTTAGAGTTGAAGACATGGTTAATCGTTTTATTATAATGATACTCGTCTTTGACCCTATTGTTAGTTTTTAGGATAATTAAGACATGGTTAGCCATTTTACTTAGATGATCATTGTCTTTGACCCAGTTGGTAGTCTTTGGGATAATCAAGACATAATTAGCGAATTTAATGAAATGATTTTTAGTCTTCGACCCAATTGGTAGTGTTTGAAGATAGTCATGACATAATTAGCCATTTTAATGAGATGATTATTGTTATAAGACACTGGATATAATGTAGAAACTAATGGTAGTTAATTAGTCATTGCATATAATAAAACACTAATTTTATACAACACAAGTGGCATATCAAACCTTACAGAAAGCATTGTTGCTTACATAATAAAAACACATGCACACAAAAAAAAATTATAAATATAAATAATTCTGCTAAGCATCAGGTCCATTGCTAGAACTGCAGCTTTTCTAATCAGTGTCAAATGAGCTATTAAAACTCAGCTCCTTTGATTGAATTCACAGTAGATGAATTTTTTAACTGTGGGCCCCACATTTAGAGTAGTTGAAACAGATGTTAACAAAATATTATATTGTGACCCAGTTAAAAAGTTCTGGTTCTGGGTTCTTTATTCTTGACCCGCACCCAAAGTCAAAAGTAGTCACTTTGACCTTAGGCTTTATTAAATGGTTTTAAAAAATTGACCACTAGAAAGTAGAAACACAACACACTATTTATCTATAGTAGATAATTAATAATTATGAATCCCAAAAATATCCTTTAGTTAAGAAAAAAAAATTAGCAACTTTTGCCCCTTTTTATTTTTTTTTAATAAAAAATCTGCTACACTCTTTATTTTTTATTAATTAGTTTTAATAAATAATTAATTGTTACCTAAGGACCCCAGAGGGAATAATCAGGTATCTCTTCCCAGTCAACCATAGGGTCAAAGTGACTAGTGTTAGCAAAATACATTTTTTGATCATCCATAAGAGCATCACCCAAATCCATCCACAATTTGGGCGAATCAAGTGGCGAATCATTTATCGCCTGAATCTGGCTTGGTGAGAGCCCGATATTGACGGGGACCGTATGACCCGAGCTCGAGCCACCTTGCTCTGGCTCATACTCTGGCACGGAAGGTGTGAACCGCAATGCCGCCTCTTGTGCCACCATGCGTATGCATTCTGCACTCGCGCTTACTGGAATCGGGAGTTCGTTTACCCTTTCCGGGAAATTAAGTCTGGCGGCATCACCCCTGAGGTAAAATGCCGCCGCGTCATATGCGGCTGCCGCCATTTCAGGTGTCGCAAAACTCCCGAGCCAGATTCTGGTATTTTTCCCGGGCTCACGAATCTCCGACACCCATTTTCCCCATTTACGCTTCCTGACACCGCGGTAAACCGAAGAAGTACCACCTCCACTTGTAGAACGGTTAACGTTTTCGCTCATAATTAAAATGTTATTAACTAGAATATTCTTGTCAAAGGTATTGTATTACAAAATGTAACTCGGGTTTGTATTTATAGTGTGGATATAATGCAAGTCATTAAATATATTTTAAGTTGTTGAAGGCAGTTTCCAAGTAGCTTCAATCTTGTTTCAAGAATCATGAGTAGATTTTTATGTTTAAAATGTTTGCAACAAGACAATGATCTTGGTTTTGACCATTGAGAGACTTGACATGTGTCTCTTCACTCGTGTGTGTGTGTGTGTGTTAGATAATATAGTTCATAGAATCTTGGTTATTGACCATTTTTTAATAAATCGACCACTTTGATGATGGAAAACAGAGATTTTGTTTTCCTGTTGATAACGCGGTTTCCCTGCAGGTGGCCTATCTTTGCTTTTCGTGGGCCCACTTAATCTTTACCTAGGACTAAAAGGTTCTTTTTTTCTAAGTATGTATTCAAAGAATATTCACTTCTCTCTTAGTGTTTCATGTATACGCGTATCGTATTGTGTGGTTTTTTGTATTAATACGTCATGTTCCTGGTTAAGGTAGTTGTATCGTATTCCAATCGGTTTGGAACCAGAGTGATTCACCGGAAAGGTCCAAACTTTAAAATGAAAACTCACGTCACACAAAATGGTTTGGATTAGGGGTTTGCATCGATCCGCTTCAACATATGGTGGACGCGTAAAATAGTCTAATTTAACTATGAACAAACTTTTAAGGATATCTGAGGTGGCATGATGTCCCTTGTCCGTGTTAGATAATGTTAAAGTTTGGTTGTAATTGATCAAGATGTTAAAACATGGTTCCATACTTGGTGGTGCTCATAAGCTTATTTCACTCAACGTGTGAAATTAGGTTTTTACCTATATGTACTTGTCATTAAACATCGGTGTTTGAATGTTAATTATGTCGTCGTAGATGGTGACTACGATTTGTGGCATTGTGAATTCTTAGGCGATGTCCGGTAGTGGGATGGTTTGAGTAGAGATGACAACATATACGAGTTGAGGTTGTTGGGTAACGAGGGTTATGATCAGTCGAATTGTGATTATTGATTAATTAACATTGGTACGGTAGTAGCCATGGAGGCATAAGATTACTTCATGTTGACATCATTGTTTTGACTATGTCAACAAAGTCAAAGTTTGAATTGGATGGGAAGTATGATGGAGGTTTTGAAAGTGAATATATCCATTTTAATTGTAGTAGAATGTAGAGAACAGCTGGATGTTAGTAAGCTCCCACATATTAAGTCGTTTTCACTTGGAATTGCGTCCACACATTTTGTCTCCTACTTAAATAAGTGTAATGTGTGTACATATGTATACATATATTTTATTTTTTTTGTGAGAAAATTATTTATTAATGCGATGTCAAGGTTATTTTATTAAACAAATTATCATGTCATGGTTAGAAAGTTAAATATCAATTTGATGTGAGAATTATAATCGGTAGAAAGTTAAATGTTAACTTGGTGTTAAGACTATAACTAATAGAAAGTAAAACTTACATAGCTATGTGACTATCTTAAACCAATCTTTGGGAATAGCAATAATCCTACACATAAATCTACAGTGCTATAAAAAATAAAAATGACTAGGGAAAAAACATACCGGAAAAAACATACCAGAAAAAACTAGGGATGGGCTACTTACTAGCTTAGACCTTTGCGTTTCAATATCAACGATTAGAAGGGGTATGAAGTGAGCCACAAACCATATTTCTGATTATGCTCATTCCATTTGACTGCTAATCACAAATGGCATTCAATCTTTATGCGATAAGAAGATAAATGATTTACACATGAATATATATCAAGATAATATTTGAATATTTTACGAGAAGAATGAAGACCTTCATTCTCTATCTTCATTCTCTATAATTTAATCAAATTAAATTTTATCTTTCGTTTTAAATTTATATACATTTTTTTTTGTCATGGAGATTGACAGACTTGAACCCGGTAAACCCCACCAAGAAGCCAAGCCATAGCCCATAAGATAATTTTTTGATAAACCTCCAACTCTTATCGTCATTATGACCCCATATGATTATCGCTACAGTTATTGCACTCACCAATTCACCATAATAACTATCGATTTAACATCAATTAATTCCAAGCTGATTTTATCTCAAAACAATATTGAGCGGATTCTAATTTATCTCTTATTATTAATTTGCTTTAGTGTTAACTTACTTTAGCTTATTTTACTTTTATGTTTTTTAGCTACTTGCAAACAAACAAGAACCTCTTTAACTAATTAACTGAATGTTAGCAAAAGTTTAGTATTGGAATCATATCTTGTGTCCTTGGATCGATACTTGGTTTTTACTTAGAGTATATTATGTTAAAATAGGTGCACTTGCCTTTCGTCTGTATTGTAGTTATAGTAAAAATTATTTTATTTAAATTTAAGAGCTGATAAATGTACATAAAATTAAGCTAATCTCATATTAACAACACGTGCTTATCAGTCACCCAAAATCAAATTTAACTACGTACTTAATAAAATCAAAATAAAAAATTGAGGAATGTTACAAATACTAACCCCTTGTTTTGGGCTTAATCACTTTATTCTAACCCAATGAAACTTGTTTTTTATTTTGTTTCCTCCCCATATGAATTTTTTTTCTAATTGCCTTTAAGTCGCTAATTACCAAATGAGAAATAATAGATCGGAAGACGTGTAGAAATAATAATCAACCTAAATAAGAAAAAAGACATGCTCTTTTACTTTTAAGTATCGGTTTGTTTAAATCAACCCCATCCTCCCTCGTAAGTTCAATGGGCGGAGCCTAACGAGGGTCAGGGGTGGCCCTGACCTCTGTCTTTTTTTATTTATTTATGGTGTAAAATTTATGATCTGAAATTTTTTACATACAAGCTTTGCCTGCCTCAATTTATTCTAAAAAAGTTCTCAGCCCAAAATTTTTTTATTTTAAGCTAGCTCCACCACTGGTTAGCTCCATCGCTGACTTTCTTAAATTAAACTAAACTTCAAACATTTTATAGCTCAGGACATGCAATATATGAAGTCCATGTCTCCATCATTATCCGCTTCAACTTTCTTTTATGTTCTAATAATCTAAAGTTTTTGAGTTACTAAAGCTTTAAGTTCTAAAAGAGTTAATTACATGGATGATCTTTGTGTATGTGCATATTGTAAGTATGGTCCTTGTGGTATCTAACTGTTCACTCACTCGTAACACATGTGTTCCTTGAGTTGGAATGATGTTAATTTATAAGTTATATTTTTCATATACCAAAAATACCCTTTTATTAATTAAAAGACTTGATTAATTACAAGGTTGGTACGTCCTATGGTAAAACGGATCGTGTCTGATGATCATCACTAGAGTAATGTTCACCTCTTCATTGGCTTGAGGTCAGATGGTGTGTGGGTGCGTTTAACTAGAGAAAATGGTGGTGGTATGCGATGGTGAGTTAGCAGCGGTGATTCAGTTACGGTGAGTCAGCGATGGTGGGATAATAGCATAGTAAAGAGGAAGTTGGAAGGTGGTTTTTGCTTGATATGAAAGAGAGAGGGAGGTAGAGAGACAGAATGCATGAAGTGTGAGGTCAACTTATATATACACTTAAACTTATTGTTTGTACGCTATTTTAATTTATTTGTAATTTAGGTATTATATTAGCTTAACAAAAAAAAAAAAACTTGAACGTCATTCAATCTAAAGACCACTGATGTTAAACTTTTTTAAAGAGTTGCAAGTATTTCCTGTAATTTTCAAAGTTAGGAACCAGTGCAATTTAACTTTGATACATAGATCATATGTCTGGTTAACTCTATTTAAAACCTTTTAAATATACATTACATAAATGTCATTGTTCTATGAAAAAATCTAATATTAATAAATAATAAAACAGTAAATTATGTTCTATGAGAAAATATTAATAATATGTACAAGAAAAGGCCGATAAAGATATATATAAAAGTGTATGAAAAAAAAAAGTTGTCAGAAACATAAACGCAAAAAGGCTTCCTTCGAATAATTAGTTAATGATTAAATTGTTTATTAATGGTTATAGAGTAAGGTTAAATAGAGTATAGAGTAGGGTGTGAAGATCACCTCCCAAGAGATTATAAAAGATTGAAGGAATATATTTATTCCTTTCTTTCATATAACACACACCTATCCACACCCATGCTGCCATCGTCATTGCCATTGGTCACCTCTATATGCGTAGTCACATACATCTACTGACGACCTCAATCAACCAACCTCCACCAACAATCATCACTGATGTGTCATTAGTGACACTAAAAAACGAGACCAAGTTCCTTCACCAGGATCCGACTTAGCATAACAAGATGCAGAGAGGGGAAAGAGAGATCCGATTATAATGAAGGCCATGTTTGAAAAGAGTGTGCAAAAAATCCTCATTAAAAAATAAACCCATATTATCCAAAAATCAAACTTGAAATATCTAAAATTTCGGATATCCGAAGTTGGTAATTTAGATATCCGAAGTACTAACTTCGGATATCCGAACTATCTGAAATACTTTTTGCACATTAATAAATAATAAATATATATTAGAAATTTTGGATAATTTTCATATACTTTGGATAAAAATCGGATATTTTGGATCATTTTTTTAAGTATATTTCGGATAATTTACGGATGTTATCGTTGTATATTAAAAAAAATATAAAAATTTCAGTTTTTCTGTAAATCATTATAATAAGTATTTTTTTTTTTTTTTCATAATTCGAATATCCGTTTGGATATCGAACCTAAAACATATATTTTAATATTAGATTTTGTCCCTTAGAAGTATAATTACTTTTCAGAAGATTCTTTAATACTTTTTGTCCTTAGGGAGATAAATTGCTCTTCGAAAGGTCATCGGGAGCTAGCTTGCATGGTGGAGTCTGGTGAGTTTACATGGCTGTTGTCGGACAAGATGACCGGCGTGTGGGGCTAGAGACGGTGTAAACGCGGTGGTTGAGTGAGGGGTTGAAATGGATCAAGTCAAAAACGGTGATGTTGGAACTTGGGTGTTCATGGCGGTGGACCCAACGGTGGCGAGTAGGCGACGGTGTACGTTCATGGAGATGGTGGTTGTGATGAAGAAGACCTGAATAATCACCATACTATTTTTATTTGTTTTTCTAATTTGTGTGGGGTTCAGTTTAATAATTTTTAACAAATTATTTGTCTTTTGGCAGAACGATAAAAAAATCATTTTTCTTACATTTAGCAACAAAATTTTAATGTCCATATCTAATTCAGTGATCAATTCTTATGTTGATTGAATACTAATGATCACCGGAATAACTTTAAATGTTTATTAAATTATAAATCATAGATTTTATTTGCGGTATGCGCACATAAACATATGTATATGCGTAGACACTCTTGGTGAAAAGTTAAATTACAATAGTTTAACACTATTTTACATATATTTTGAAAAGTAACGTTAAAAGCTTTATGTTGGTCGGTTAATCAGACCTCATGAGTCAGAGAATCTTATGTATTGAAGCAGTATGTCTTTCGATTCATACGAGATAAATGTAAGGCTCTTAGAGTTTGATGATGATTATGAAATTATAAAGAGGTAACTTTATAGAAATGTAATCAACTTTTAAATTTGTTCCAATTAAGTCACTCATATATATATATTTTTTTTCAATTAGGTCACCCATACTTTTTTTTTCCAATTAAGTCATTTAACTTTTAATAAGTGTTCCAATCTTATACATTTTACCTACAACATTAAGTTATTATGTCATTTTAGATTAATTTCTTTTACCTTTTTAGATAATTATGGTGGTTAAATATACAAATAAAAAATCAAAAAATTTGAAGGTAAAATGTATAAGATTAGAACACCTTCTTGAAGTATAGTGACTTAATTGGAACAAAAAAAAAGTACGAGTGACCTAATTGGAACAAAAAAAAAGTATGAGCTACTTAATTGGAACAAAGCTGAAACTTAATTACATTTCTATGACATTTTCCCGATTATAAATTATAGTTATAATATGACGTAAAAAAAATATCTGTGTAACTAATCTTTTTTAAAAGAATTAATATGGGACCATCTTCTTCTTTTTTCTCTCTTTTTGAAAGTAGCAGTGGAAAGTGAAATCCTCTACGAAAAATCACTTCAGGTCTCCCTTCTAGATTTGGTGGGGTTCATTACTTCAT
Source organism: Stevia rebaudiana (assembly GCA_009936405.2). Lineage (NCBI taxonomy): Eukaryota > Viridiplantae > Streptophyta > Magnoliopsida > Asterales > Asteraceae > Stevia > Stevia rebaudiana. The sequence continues at coordinate 1,352,182 of WOUH02000039.1, forward strand.
TCTCATCTTTGACGGTGCAGTTTTTTAATTCCAAAAGTAGATGTCTAGATTCGTGTCAATGTCGCAGAAATTGCTAGGCGATAGTCGAGCGGCGAGGTAAGGACTAATGATTAATCGGAATTAGTCGGGGTTAATCTGGATTAATTAGGTTGAAAATTTTATATGTAATTCTTTAAAATTTTATATATACCAATACTAATGTGAATATAGTACTTCAAAGTTCACATAAATAAGTTAAACTACGAAATTATAACAAGTTTTGTTCAATTGTGGCCACATTTGGCTAAGTTAATTTTAACTAAATCACGAAGTTAAAGAGCCTCTATTTTGACCGATGAAACTGATTAATGAAATCGGTCATTAATTGGTGAGGAAAAAATCAACGATTAATCGGGTATTAATCGAAGGGTAATCGGGATGTTTACAACTATGATTCATGTTACTTGAAACTTGAATATTAAGAAACTTCAAAAAGACCCTTTGGGTTTTCGTGATCTTACATAATGCCACCAAAGTTGAGCCTACTTTAAACTTTATTGTAAACGACATACTGATTATCTCGTTTTGTTTGACAATGGATATGCACGGCGGCACCTACCACTTTAGGTGACCATTTTCGTAATTCTTGTAACACTTGTAATTTATGATAAGAAAACTTTATGTGTGTGAAAGATTTAATTAATATTAGTTTGTGGGAAACTTTTATCATCTGATTTAACATATATAATACTGTCATCTAAGCAGCAACTAAGGATAACTTTAATGAACTTTAATGTGTCATCGTAAGGCTAGAGTGACTTACCATAGACATACTGTCACAAAAATGTGTTTTTTCTTAGTCGGAAAGCATACTATGACTTCAATCCGATCTTCATTGTAACTTCACATCTTCTCGTTCAAAAGGTACAAAATTTTCGAATTTAAAAAAAACATGTTTCGCTTTATACAAAATCACATATAATATGTTATTAATATATATGGTTACTTCTAATTTCAACACAATTTCCACATAACTTGTGATGGTGTTATCATTACTCTCATCATTATCATCGTACTCAGTATATCTCACTTGAAAGTAGGGTCTGAGGAGGGTAGATGTAGACAAACTTACCTGGATAGAGATGCCGCTTCCGATGAGACCCCAACTCATGATGACTGATTAACCGTCTATCGTAGCTTTTAACGTTATTTTCACAAAAATAAGTAAAATAACGTTAAAATTGATGTAATTTTACCATTGCCCTCGAGAGCCCACACATATAAACATTATATGCGCGCACCACAAATGGGCGATGTTATCGTTACCAGTGGCGTAGCCTCATGTAAAGTTTGGGGGAAGCCGCCCACCGTGAAACATTTTTTCGAGTGGTATATACATATTAAAATCCCGACTGACCCTCATAAAATTTTGTGATCGCCCCCCAATCCGCCCCTAATTCGCCTCAATCCAATTTTAATTTTTAATTTTAGTTATAAAACATCAAAACCAAGTGGAAAATATGTCCAACTATTAATATAAACTTAGTTTAAAATAAGTTCAAGTCCATTATTAATTTTTATAAACTAACTAAACTCACAATTATCATCTAATAATAAGTTCATTATTAATTTTAATATATTAAGTCAAACTCACCACTAGCCCATTATGTTTTTCAATAAGAAATTTTGTTTAGTTGATTATTTTTTAACATGATCCAACCCGATTCGACCCAAACCGGCCGAAACATAAGAGAAAAATTTCTATATAACGATCGTACCCCCCGGAATGATACATATATTGGACTCTTAGTTCACCCCCGATCCTAACACCCGAGTGTACCTTCGGTATAGCTAATCCCTTAAAGTTAAACCAAAACGTGTTAAGTAAGATCTACTTTTTCATTTACTTCTATCTTAGCTTGCTAATATATTCCAAAATCCAAAGACGTCAACACATAAGGTTACCAAAGAAATTTTATATGTCGGTTGGTTACATATCACATATTATGAAAATCTACACAATTTAGCAATTCTAGCTTACATTATTAGCTACTAACCATTTTGTTAAATGTAATAATAATAATCTTCGTTAGGATATCTTGATGGTAAAGTGGTGTATTTCTCAACTAAATAATTATGGGTGTGAACCATGCAGATTGCGGGTTATGGGATTTTTATCCTAAAACAAAGTAGGTGTTTATCCTAAAGTAGTGTACATTCTAGATATTTCCTCTTGGAGATGGTTCATGTGAAAACCATTTTTTATGCGAAAACATAAACCATATTTAAGTAAATTTCAAATATTTTTCATTTCTTCATACGTTATTATTTTTAAAACGGTTGGCATCATTAAATCACAAATTTTATCCTCTTTAGTGTCAAAGTGTTATTACAGTCTGTTTTTAATCAATTATGCTTATTTCAAGTTTAACTATGGTGTCTTACTTAGTATGCTTGCTAGTTATTTTATGCACTTGGGGAAGATGAATCTTCCATGATGTCTTAACATATCTTATGGATTCAGTCTTGTAGTGTGTGTGTGACTTCAAGTAATAAACTTTCTTCATTGAGGTGAACATGCAAACTATTCTTTATGTCAAACTTTACTTTGTGTTTGTTTGTTTAAACATTCGTGTTTGCGTAATGTATGTGTATGTGGTAAAACATGTTACCATACTTGAAAGGGATGTTAGAAGTGTATCTGGCATTAAATTACTATAGATGCTCTTGCTTTGTGTCTTGGTGTCTTCATACTCACGAAGGATGTTGACATTTTAGTACAAATACTTGGTTTCTTTCATCATCACTATTCTTTGAGGCGGTAAATCGGTAATACCAAATCGAGGGACCCATAGTGATCGGTGGACTGAACCCCTAGTCTAAAGGCTTTATTGATGTTAAAAACCAGGCATTACGGATGATTTCCATGTTGATTCTTTCCAATATTGTTGAGGGGGTTGATAGGCCCGAACAAGGAAATCACTCCATTTTATTGTGCCCGTATACACATCACTAGTGTTTTGTCACATAACACCTTTAGTATGCTGCAATGTGACCGTTTTTCAAAGAGGTGTATGGCATGGTAGCCCGACCTAGGAACCATATCTAGTCTAACAAGTGATTGTCATGTCGCGAGACTGCTATCGTTGGGTATGCCAAAAGTTATCCTCGACATATGATCTGGTGGTTTAAGTCACGACCACTTTGTTTACGTATGGTACTCTTTTGAGAATCCAATTGAATAAAAGGTCAAGTATACCATGGGAGGGGATTTTGTGTTTTAAAATCAATCATTTTTATATAAACTCTCTAACACATCAACTTTTTAACGCCGTCGTTGGAAATACGAAGAATTTTAAAAAATGTCATAACCTTTGGCCTTGTCCATTTCATTAAAAGAAAAAAAAAATAGAATGAATAAATAAATATAACCATTTACAATGGATCCAAACATTTGGTGTGGGATATGTGGATGTTACTATTATAATCGTGTTTATTATTAAGGCGACTTCACGGATTCCCAACATGAATCATTCTCACAACCAATTGAAAGCTTAAACATTGAGTCATCCCATGTAACATCGTTTCCACCTTCATACGAATCTGGAATATATGGATAATGTTTAATCAGTTTTATTATTTGTTTGTTGGTTTAGTTTATTGTTTAGTAGTATTCAAAATTTAAGTAGAACCCATGTATAGCAAGTTAGTCTTTGGTATAAGTAGAGTAGCTAGTTGTAGAAAAGAGAGTTGTGCAATCAGGTTTTCTTCATGAGGTGTTCGGCTCGATGAGCGAAACATATCTCATATCAAAGAAGTCATATGTCGCTTTTTAATGCTTGACGTTGTTAAATACGTAAAATAATTGAATGAAGTGGGTGTGATTTCCAGTCATTTTGATCGATCTAACAATCTGTTTGATTAATATTCATGTAGTAATTGCAGTCGTGTGGTATAAAAAAATTGCAAGTGAATGGGAATGAAGTCAAGAATACGAAAGTGAAAACTTTTTGTGTAATTTTCAAAACAAAGGAAATATATTATTAAATTTCATAAAATCACAAAGCCGATAAAATTTTCAAATATCTTTTATCCGTCGGATTGTAAATGCACACCTACCTATCTTGAAATAGTGAATTGACATGTTTGAAATAAGTCGGTAGTCGGTCTCCGTTCAAAATATATATGTGACAAAATAGATGTTTCATATTGATTGTTACGTTTCATTTTAAAAACACTTACATATTTTTCTAAAACTGGATTTTTACTTACTTTACAAAATATCTATTCTACTGACTAAAATAAATAAAGAAAACCATTAAAATATGCGAGAAATCGAGAATGAGCCATTTTATAAAATAGAATCAATAAAATTTAGGTTTCACTTCGTACATGCTTTATAGCTCATGTGTTTTGATCACTTTTATTAGTTCCATTCAAAAAGTCATTTTTTTGTATTTATAGTTTAAAGGTTTACAAAACTTGTCATATTTTTTGTCTATTCCATTAACTTCATCACTTAAATGATGAAGGGTATTTTTGTCATTTATAAACTTATTTATTTTGTTGTTATTTTTCATCATCAACCTTCAACCTTCAACCACCAACACCAACCAACACATCTACTAAACTCGTTGGAACCTAGCCTTTTGTCACCGAAGAACCCTAGCCCATTGATGTCGTTGGTTAGTCACCGGAATTCGAAGGATTGTCGCTGCCAAAGCCATGGCAACGGCTCCCCGTTCTTTCCTCACCGCCTTCACGACCAGTGGTAGCTCGTCGGGACAATCCATCTCCCATCATGTCGTCGCCATTGTTGTCACTATGGTTGTAGCTTGCTGCCAAAATAGGAGGCGACGAAACCCTAGCCGCCTCATCATCTTTAAATCTGATTGGAGAAAATATAACCACCAAACTGTTGCCGCTATGTGGCGCCCGGGTTCCCAAACAACCCCTTTATACGCATTTCAGTTAAAAATAACATTTAGATTTAGGTCCCAGAAATTTCTTTTATAAATATACGTATTTTACCACTTAAATCCATTCATACGTTAACATATACCACCCTAAGGTGTACCAAATCTTTACAAATTAATTCGTAATCAATATAATTGTTTAAGTGTGTATTTAAACCCAACTAGTTCAAAAACAAGACCCGGAAACTCCGTTCGATCCATTTCGCCTTCACCCGATCCCGTTCGCCTTTGGTTCACCTATGACCTGCAAAACCCACATTTAAAC
>WOUH02000039.1:1357501-1376208 GCA_009936405.2 Stevia rebaudiana
TCATCATAGTATTGGCAAACGGCACGTCCTTCATCTTCTAAAATCATGTTGTGTAAAATCAAACAAGCATACAATGCATTCCTTATTTTGTTGGGCATCCAAGCACGTGCCGGGTTTGCAATTATATGACACCTCTTTTTAAGAACCCCAAACGCCCGTTCTATATTTTTTCGAGCTGATTCTTGTCGGTTCTTAAAGAAGCTACGCTTCTCGTTAGTTGCGTCGGAGGATGAAAAGTATTTAACCAACGTAGATTGGTTTATTTATATGGTTTTTGAAAAAAAAAAAACGTTTTTTTTTTAAAATCCCAACGGTCAAAATGGGCAAATAGGCCCCACATCCAACGGATCTTTCCCCCCTCCACGCCCGTGGAGTTTTCCACGCCAAAACACACAACGCCGGCCCACGCCCCCTCGTTTTGGTGTTGCCGGGCGTCGCCGGGCTCCTCCATGCCCATAACGAATGGTCTTACTATGTGTGAAGAAAGAGAAAATTAATTTTTTTTATTTATAGTTTTTTAAAATTAAAACATGGCATTGCTCCTATAAAGTATGATCGTTTCAAGATGGATTATATAATTAGTTTATATTTTGAGACTCATTAATGTTTTAATTGACCGGGTGTTTATATATTTTGAGACTCATTATGCAATTCCACTAATAAGTAGTATATAATGTTTCTCTATTTTGTATTTATTTTATTTATGTGATTTTTTTATGATACTTTTATCAAAAGGATGAGTTGAACTTGGAGTGTTATATAGAATTCTAACTTCTTGGTTAGTTAACAACTCTTTCATCATATATATTTTTTATAACCATTCCCGTGTATCACACGGGTTTTAAACCTAGTAATTTAATATAATAGGACTAAAAATAACATAAGTGGCTTTTAGGCTGTTATCAAGCCGATCTAACTATCTAAGTGAGCTCGTGCTCAAAAAAAATTTAGCCGAGCCATTTAAGCTTGATTTTTTTCCAAGCTTTAAATTTGAGCTTGAACTCACCTCGTAAAAAATCTCGAGCCACGACCTGGCTAACGAGACGGGTCATTTTTTTAATTATTTTTTTTGTTCATACATTCTTACAAAAAATAAGATAAAACTTAATCACACTAGAACTAAAAAACCTCTTTTTGTTTATTTGAACACTTAATAACTTTTTCATGTCTTTTTCTTAACGTTACACGATAAAATTAAGAATTTTATGTTCTTTAATTTAAGGATAATATCCGTATGTAAAAAAAGTTAATGCACGAAATTTATTTATACTACTACATATATGCAGTATAATATATACTCCATGTTCGAGTTAACAATTTTGACCGGCTCAACATGCGACTAGTGATTCTCTTTCGCCGGTAAACCAAAACATTATCCAAGTGTTAACGTCTACGACAATAACTTAACTGGATCAATACATGCGATATCTGCTCTTTCAAAATTCCACACTCAATGTTTTAAGGAAAAAAAATAGTATTATAGCTCTGTTACAAAAAAAGTTTTTTCTATAACCATGCAGGTAAATGTTATATTTAATAAAAGTATTTCAGTTATATAAAGTTTGTCTTACAAATTATACAATTATATCCTTTCTAGTTATACAATCTCGTGTATCACACGGGTATATAAGTTAGTGTATTATAACCTAAGCCTATATATACATACTTTATAAGATTTGATTATTTATTGTTTTATTATTTATTTATTTATTTATTTATTTACATATTCTGAATTATATCTACATAAAACAAATACTTTGTATTAAAATATTGTTTCCTACAAATTAATTAAATAAAAATTAAAAAAAAACAAAAATAAAAAAATACACGAACATTCAATTGTATACATATATTAAAATTTAAGCCGAGATAGAAGTAGAGCTATGAGTTAAGTGACGAACAAACAAAGCTAGGCCTAGCTCAAGCTCTTTACAAACAAGTTTTGAGCAAGCTAAGCTTTTTAAATAGCTCTACTTGTTTTTGGCATCAAGAGAAATTGAACTAATTTGTTTTTTTCCACCAAATATACAGTTAAAAGGAAACGTTTTAGTCTTAAAGCCCAATTCTTTCAAACACAATAAAATTTTTTGATTATCATTTACTTTTAAGTTTTCTTTAAAAAAAAAAGCTCATATAGCCCTAGACTTGTATTTGGGCCTGGATTTTGGTGTTTCAAGTTCACAATGTATTCAGATCCTATGAATAGCCGACACAATGATTTCTTTCAAGAGAAAATGTTGCATTCTTGATCAGTTCCTATCTTTCCCGCAACAACCTTTCGTCATTCACATGAAGCTCACAACTTAGGGTACCGTAATCTCTTCCGAAGTTGAATTTGAAGTGATGTAATGGTCTTTTTCTCTAAGGAGACTAATGTAGTCAAACATAAGATCATCCAAAAATCCAATAACATGAGTCTTTCATTCTGTTTATGAAGCTTCTTATACTTAATACTTAGTTGATTTTTGCAAATCATTAGTTGACACTAAATTTTTTTGATCTGTAATGTAAAATTTGAGATTTTTGTCAAGAAATTTTTACCTATATAACCTTATTCACCCTAAATTTTTTACAAATCCATAACTTTTAAGACCAATCCATAACCTTTAAGACCAACAATCTCCGGGAGAAAAAATAAAATTGGGGAATAAAGTCCTTTGGAAAAGTATCTAAAGCAAAAAACGGAAGCAGGGCATAAAAAAACTTTATTACAACTAGATCGAAAATAATAGTGAGCTTTTTTCTTCTTAGTTCATGATTGTTGATTCTAACAATGCAAGATTCCCTGCAACTACTTAAATTGTGACCAGAGTTTTAAGGAATTTAAAATGGAAAAATCTCGTATACAGTCACGAAAAAAAGTGTGTTGGGCCTAATCTTTGTTTTCAATTTAAGAAATTTTATATTTCATGCGATTTAAAATTAAAAAATACATTCATTGATCTTCTCCACTCTTTAATATTCAAGTTAACAGTCGATACACTGCAATTACACGACTTGGCTTACAAGTTTGTCATTTCAACATGATTTAAGATCAAACAATGTAAATCAATTTTTTTTAAAACATGTTTTAATCATCGTTTGGATTTATAAATAAACTATTCAAATGAACTTCTCTAAACAAATGTTCAGATGAATCAATCCCGTCAATGTTCAGCAATATTAGTAACAACTTCCAAAAACTCACTTATTGGAGATTATTGTCTTGTTTTTTTGTTGAAGAACTTGAATTGTGTACCATGTATGTGCTCAGAAGCCAAGCGTAACAATTGTATTTCATTGAAGATATTCAACACAAAGTTGAGTATCTTCTTACATGTTAGCTTTCTCATCACAGCATATTAATGAATAAACAAAAACCTTAGCATTTTTCAAAATACATAAAAATTAAAAGATCAATGACATATTTCGCTACTTTTAATTTGAAGAAAAATGTGCAAAAAACACGTTCCTCCAATCGTGTTCAAGTAGCAGGTTATTGGCACCGTGCAAAAGGTGACTCATTTTCAAGATCATACTGAGTCCCTGTGTCTAGTATGCCGTCACTAATTTGAATATCTACGAAATAATAATCCATAAATAGTATTCTAAATGTTAACCAAAAATTGATGATTTAACAAATTTATCCAGTGTATTGTGTCATGAAAACAAGAAACAAAATTTACATGGGTCTTGACACCGGAATTTAATTTAGGCTCTAAGCGGCAGTCAAGTCGTCAATAAATCGACGCCTGCTGTTGACTCTAATGATAGAGCCCAAAGATGAAGGATAAAAAATCAAAAAACAGAATTTGATGAATAGAATTGGATCTTATTGTTTCTTGATTGTGAAAAAAAAAAGGATAGAAAGTTGATAATCGTGTTGATTAAACGAGATCGAATAATTTTACTTTACCGGAAAACTAAACAGAACCGTATACGACGCCGGCGGCTGATGAAGGACTTTGATTTGATTTTCAGTGTGTTTATAAAGAAAGAAAGCATGTGAGTTGTGGTTTGAACTGAAACCCTAATATGTGATATCATGAACCTAAACCGAGCCCAATATGTGTAATGGGCCGGCAATAGTCTTTTAAAAAAACAATAGGATTTTATCTCATTTTATTTATTAAATTCAGATTTTGATGTTTGATTTGTACTTTTTCTCACGGAAATTAAACATGAGAATATTGATTTTGTTTTTGATACTAAAGTGTTAATTACTATTCATGACATCATCGTGAGGATGGGGTTTTAAGCTGGTAAACATGGGGTGTAGAATTCAAAAATAGGTTTAGAAAGTGTATCTTCATTTTATAAAAAAACAAAAAATCATATTATTAAAAATAAATTCTTAAAAATTTTTATTCAAATTGCTCATCAACATATATAGCAAAATTCTATTTCTTTTAAATTTCATTAATTAACATTTGAGCTTTTGAAACTAATCTTTATTAAATTTCAATATCATTCTTCACCACCATTGTACTCTAGCTTACAAATTATATATAAATTTAGCATATAAACCAATCGTCTATTCTTGTCGAAACATTCTTAAATACCCATTAAACCGCGATAAAAGCCAACTGAGTCGTAAGCGGCCGATCTAGATCGGGTACCAATATATAATTATATCATTCGCGTAGACATAATTTGCGATGATATAGAAAACTTCCACTTATTTGGCAACAGCCCCCCAACAGAAAAAACTACATTTCTAAGTAAACTACCTTATTAATCTTGAAGCGCATCAAGCTAACCGCGATATCAAAAGTCAAACATAGTAACCGGTAATAGTAAAACCTCGTCCTATAATCTCTCCAGCACAATACCAAGCAAAACACTCGACACCAAAAAGCGCAGCAATTCCTATATCTTCAGTTTTGAGATCTTTCCTTGTTTTTATTAGTTGTTTCACATGATCAACCTCCTTCCAGAATGCATTGTATCGGCTTGGAATGCTAATTAAAAAAAATCATGTAATTAGTCACCAAAATTAGTGGTGGTATGTTTAAATGCTAACAGGTCAAAGATGTAACTAGAAAAGAAAACAGGTCAAATGGGTTGAAAGTCATCCCATGTGTATTCAAGTGCATGATACCGTATAGAAAAAATTATTTATACAAAAAGTTTGGATTATTATTGTAATAATGTAGTTTTGTAATTATAACTAATGAAAGCATCAACGATAAAAATGGGATGGATAGAGTAATAAACATACGTCAAAGATGTTGACAACTGCAAAAACCAGATTTTGACTAAAAAAAATCTAGAGAGTCGTAAATTTTAAAACTAATAATATATTAATATCGCCTCTGAAATGATGTATATACAAATGAAAACCAATAACTTTTAGAGCCAACAGGAACCATTTTATTCATCGGTGAATACACATATTCACAGCATAATATTTCAATGGCTCTGCAAATATACATGCATACACAAATGAGTATTAATTTTCAACAAACATGAAATAAAATGGTTCTTCATGGATTTTAATATATTTAGTGGTTTAAAAAAATGACTGAAATCCAAGTTGAGTTAAATTTTATTTTCATGTATCACTCAATTGTGCCTCTGTATTTGTAACTTATGCACATTTGACTAGATATTCATGCATACAAACTATTTTAAGAATTTCGTATTACCTCTTTACAATAACAGTTATTAAAAGATATATCCACAAACACATTTACTAAACATATTTTAGCAATTTCACTTGCTTAATCAAACATCAGGGTTCTAAAGAAAGTAAGAATGTGGCAAACCTTGCAAGACGAGTGTAAAGTAGCTGATTTGACAACTGTTGACATTTTTCAATAGTTGGTGGATCCATAATATATTGTTTGTTTTGCTCTAGTGTTTGCTTGTAGTAATTGCTTCCATTATTGGACAAAAATTTTGAAGCTTCAATCGCCTTTGAACGTAACATATGCAACTTTGATGTCATATTACCTATACAAGAAAAACGGCAAAAAGATTGAACACATACAAAAAGAAATGAAATTCATCTAACCAATAAGAATTGAGGAATAAGAGAAATGGGATTTACAGTTTTGGCTAATTCTAATATTTAAACACGGGTTTGATGAAATTTAAAAGGCTTGCATGTTTTATCAACTCTGTTATGTGATTTTATTAAAGGTTAAAAAGTAAATGGTACTCAATTGTGTATGTATAAATGTATGATTGTATCATTCTCCTTACAACAGACTCGTTGAGAAGTCATGTAAGTAAGTTATTATATTTAGGTGCATACAACAAAAGACAACTGTTTAATGAGGAATTCAGTAACATATAAGATATTTTACAAATATAAACAATATCCAAAAACTGTCAGAAAGAAATGAAAACAAAGAATGAACTTATTTATGGATCATTTCATCATCAACAAGACTTTGAGACTTTAAGAGTCTAATTAACCACATGTTTATGCATTGGACAATATTAAGTATGCACATGAATCATGATGCATACATCTAGCTATATGGTAATATGGTGTAAATAAACAGTAAATGAAACTACAAATTACTCAGAAATAATAAAGATTTGAATATCAATTTGATAAATTTACCATCTAATCACAGGCAAACAACAAACAAAAGTACTGAAAGGAAAATTAAACAAACGTACTTCATCTAAACCATAAACTGAACCAGCACCAATCTAATCAATAATACCATGAAATAAACCAGAATAAATTATGTATATATATCATTTACCTAATTTTGCAGCTAACCGTACACAATTGAGCATAAACATGATGAATCAACAAGATCGAAGCTATTACATACCGATTAACGAACAATGCTAGGGCTTTCACGAACAGATTCGGATGAATTTCAAACAAAAAAAGGCGAATAAATTTACAGTCTGTAAGTATGTTTACTCATTCAATCATCCACGACATATATAAAACGAAATCAGACACATTTAACCTAATCAATTAAACTATTAGAACTTCATCGACGACGGTATAAGACAAATCATAAGAAATTCGATGTACCTTGGTCCTTGGGTACACTGGTACAGTCTCGACGACGGAGGGTGGTGAAAACTGAAAAGGGTTTTGAGCGTCCATGGCTGAGAAATATACACCAACAAATTCACCCTTGTTTTTCTGATGGATGACAACAAGACCCTTACATATTTAGCTATTTAACATAAGTTATATATTAAAATTTTAAAGTAAATTGCTAACAAATACCATTTTCTTTATATCATAAGCCTACACGACGTACAAAATTATGTTTTCAATTATTGAATCATTTAATTTATATTATGATAAATATTTGATATTTAATTAAAAAAAACGTTTATATTACATACTTTTGTGTATTCATTAAGAATATGATGTTATTAATGTTTTCATGATATGCTATTAAAGAAGATAAATATATATTTTCATGTAGTTCATATTTATTAACAGACATAAAAAATAATTATTTATTCTAAATACAAAATAAAATAATGTATAAATACTTTATTTATATGACATAATATAGAACATTCGTCTACATATAAATGAAAGAAAACGACCAAAAAATTACAAATAATTCTTTAATGGTTAAATTCTTGCATGTATAACTAACAAATATTTTTTAGTCAAGTTAATAATTAATGTATGTAAAAAAATGAACATACAAAAAATGACATTATGAATATAATAATATTAAATACAACTTAAAAAATTAATATTATTACCATTTGAATTGTAAGTGTTATTTGTAAACTGTGAAACTTCGGGAGTAACACGATTGAGCGTTGTTAAGACTTAAAGTTTATTTTCTGAATGTTTATCTTCTTCATGTTATCAAACTAATAAGTATGCATTAAAGAAAAGATTATTCAAAGTGAATATAAAGTGTAATAATCTAAAAAAACGTATTTGATTTAATTAAAAAAAATTATAATGTAAAATATATCAGAATGATAATATGTTTAAAAAAAATACATAATTTGATTATATAAGGAATTTGTTAATAACATAATGACAGTACTAAAAAATATATGTAGATATCAATAACTATAGAAACAAAAATATGAAAAAAGATAAGATAAATTTACGTTAATTGAGAAAAGTAATGTCATACCTTTAAATGTATGTGTTAAACTTCACTGCAAAATAGTAACTATGAAACTTCTATATAGGTATGCTGAAATTATCATTTAAACTGCAAAACTGATATTCTAAACTCTGATATTATATAGAAATCAAAAAACAAATTGTAGGGAAAATAATATGATATTAGATGGAGGAAAAAAATGAGATTATATGGAAGGAAATTACATTCCAATTTATAACACTAAATATGTTATTTGTAACAAATTAATTTATATTAGTAAATATTAATTTATATTAGTAAAAAAAGAATCAAATTAAAACTAATTGACGAAAATTATGGTAATATTACCATAACAAATGAATCAGTATACAAATATTATATTTCATATCTCTTTATCAATCACAATCATCTCAATTGAGTAATACTGATTCTGGATTTTAGGTTCGACAATTTCCAGTATCTGATTAGTCTTACTTTTGACATCATATATTCAGTTGCAAGATCAAGGTTCTCTAGCATGATCACTGATTTTTGTTCCAATCTACTGTTAAAAACAAACAGAATATTATCAGTTTCAATATAAATATATAAAAAGTATGAACAGAATAGAAATATTAGAAATTGTGTAACAAACCTAAAATGAATATTTTACATTAACTGATGAATGTGAAATGATAATACATATCGATTTATATAGCTCATTTTATACCATGTTATAATTTTATACGATTCTATAAATTATATGAAAACTGGTAAATTAGTAACGTCAAATTATATAAAAGATTTTAAATTTCCTAATTAGGGTTAAATTGACAACAAAATATATTATATTTGAAATAGATAATCTGTTTTATAATTTAAACAGTTTTAACAATTGTTTTATTTTAAAAATGGAAATCGTTTTAAAAACTACGAAAATAAATCAAAATTTCAATTTAAAAAAAAAGTACCAAATTTTTGAACAATAGAAAAACGTGATATACTTGAAAACTTTTTGAAATTAAAATATTCTTATTTTTGTAAACCTTAAACGGTTTAATGGTTGTTTTATTTGAAAATGGGTTTTTTATTTGAGAATAATTGTAAGTTTGACAAGTGTTAAAAGGAGAATCAAATTGCTTAGAAAATGAATAAATGTCCTTTCAAGTTATTCTTTTATTAGTATAAGTAGAGGTAGATACCTCACATGTGGTACCTCGCATGTGGTACCTCGCATATCTCAAAGATGCCAGTGAAAAGAACATTTGTTAAAAACTCACCATCAAGAGAGCATATCATGAATAGTCTTGGTGGGCGCCGACTTGAAAAGGGGGTATCACTTTGTGTAAACTATAAAAATATTGAATGTATTAGCGATATGTTAATATATGAAAATTAAGATAATTAAAAACAGTAATATGTTTTCCTGTATATCTGATTTCATCAACATCATTGTTGATGAAAAGTCAGGCTAATTTGATTCCCATACGTGTTTTTCATATATAGACTCTCCAACATAAGAATTAATATGGTATGTTAAAGTTAATAATATGTCAATACATATATTATTTAAAAAATTAATGAAAAAGCTTAATTAAACAAACCATTGAACCACTTAAGTTTCTCAAGCTGTATTATGACAACAACATGCTCTTCGCTTGCATTCTTAGCTTGTCTTTCTCCACTTGATGAACATACGAATCCCTTAAAGTAAGAAAAATCTGAGTATGATAAAAATATAGAAGAAAAAAAATATGTTATTTAATAAAAAATGTTAATGTAAAATGGTTTGCAAACTATAGATCTTCAACCTGCATAGTCAATCTTTTCTTCTCGTTGACATCCTTTAAACTTTGGATACGATAACACCTTTGTAACATCCGAGAATTTCCGATTATATTTTCTGAGATGTAATTATAACTGTTCAAAAAAAGAAACGTTCGTGTGGAATTTATTGTGTTATGTTACATCTTAAATCATTTATATATATTAATTAGTATGTATGTATATATATATATATATGTAATTAACCAATAAAATCTAATTCATTTTGATTTATTTAAATATATAAATCAATAATAATTTCAAAATAACTACTTATAAACTTTTATTATAAAGGTTTATAAAAATATTAACTTTCACATAAATAAATGTTAAATTAATTTATCATATAATCTTTCTGGCTAAAATGAAAAGAAACAAACTCTAAAACCATTTATATGAAGACATGGTGTCTAAAACCTAAAAGCTAGAACTTTGAGGGGCCTTTTATGCCAAACTCCCAAACCTACACACCTGTTGACTCGGTCAACCATCCCCCATCCACGCATCAGCGTGTTTCCGATCCAAGTCTCGCCGGCGACAGGAAATCCGGCCACGACTCCGGCGAATACAAGAACATTAGTTTTGCGTCGATTGAACTTCCGAAAATTATGAGGATTAATCCTCAGGCACCGATTAAGATAGCTCTACCATCAATTCTCGGATTAAACCATTCTCTAACCTTCGATTAAGATCTAATTCCGAAAATTTATCATCGCTTTATACCCATCGATTCAGTTACAATCGACCTAATCAATCATACCAAAACGTTAACCTAATCATTTCGAAACTAAAGGAACTCAGAAACGTCGCTCTAATCTATCATGGATCTCGGTTGATCTTCACAAATGGGAAGAACACGTGAACATGAAACCGGACCCAATCTCAGTCATATCAACACCGATTCAGGTAATTCGATAAACTAATCCACTCTTCATCATCTATAGATCATTAGACCCATACTGGTTTCTTCTGCCATCTACTGAATCAAACAAATTGGATGATTTGAGAATTAGGGCTTGAATAACTAAATTTAGGGAAGAACACTTGCAGTTGGATATAATTAATTAGTTGTGAATCTTAACAAAAGATCACCATCTGGCCTAGTGGTTAGAACGCGTCCCGTTTCTGTTTAGGGTCCCGGGTTCGAACCCCTTGCCACGCACCTTTCATCATATTCACCATATTTTTATATAATGTTTTGTTTTTTTTAAATAATTTAATTTCAATAAACGTGTTTTATTCATAACTAATTCAGTGTAAATCCATTGTTAACCCACTTTATATCAAAATTCATCATTTTAGATTTTTGATGAAAATATAAAACATAGTTTTTATCAAAGCTTGTAAAAAAAAGTTATTTTAGTCTTTTAAATATTAAGGTTAAAATAGCATAAAATATAAAATTTAGAAAAATTCTAGAAAATATATATCTAATTTCTAAAATATTATTTAAATAAATTATCAGTTAAACAAAGACGATTTAAGTTCATAATTAAACAAATAATCACATAAACCTTAAAAGAATAAAAATTATAAAACTTTATTCTTGAAAATGGTTTATATTAAATTCAAATCATAAACTATTATTTAGTTATACCTAAATAGTTTAAATAAATCGAGACGACACGTATAATACTTAATCGAACAAATTAAATATATAATCGTCGTGTCGTGAAAATACAAATCCAATTCTCAAACATATTTAGTGCTTACTTGTTCATTAGATTGTAAACTAATACTAGGAATTTTATCATATTCATAAACTATAGGTTGAATTGTGATTCTTGGATTATTACAACTACTCAAGTTGTAATTATTGGATCGCTTGCAAACCGTGAGTATTTTCTACCCTTTTCCTGCTATTTACATTTTCTGGCTGTTACATATGTTACGTATTCAAATTATTATTTTACATATATTCATGATTCAAATCGAATCCTAAGCGTTTATTTGATGACTTGATAAACTTCGTGTTGCGTGTTTACGTTCTATTTGATTTATTTGCCATACATCAAGTCATATACAGAAGAGTGTATTATCTCTCAGGAACATACATAAGAGTGTATTATCTCTTAATCAAGCCAACATAAATGAATAAAATTTGATTATCTTAATTTGTTTACTCGAGGCTAATCAGTTTCATCAGTACAATTAATCATGATTCATATAAACCTTATATCGCATTATTTTTACATTAGATATATTATATATATTGAAATGCTCACCAACTACTTTTGTAGTTGATACTCTTTATTTTACGTGTGTAACAGGGTGAGTGGATGCTTGGATGACAATCTAGGGTGCATGGACTTACAATTAAATAAATCAAATAATTATTTGTTTATGCTTTTTATCTTGAACAATGTATTTCAAATTGAATGAAATAAACAATTTTGCATTTCAATATTATTATAACACTTAGTGGCACGTGTGATGAACAGTTAAGTCACGCCGGTGTTTCCGCCACCGGTTGGGGTGTGACACAAAAGATAAATATAATATATTTATCGTATAATTAGAGTTATACATTATAGAGTGCGGAAGCGTCTAAAAAGTGCGGAAGCTAATATTGCTTATCACACTATTACAAAGATAAGAAATACATAAAGAAGTACTATAATTTACTAAACTAAGTTGAGAGCTCCTTTGTAGCTTCTGCTAAGCTCCAAAGCAAGCGTACAAAGAGACCTGAGAAACATACTCAAAACAAGTGTTAACACAATGGTTGGTGAGTTTATAGTTTTGTATAAACCAGTGAGTCAGTAATTATAAGAAAACCGGTTTACTAGGTTACAGTTTAACATTGGACCATATAACACAAGTATAAACCTATTGATAGCTAGTCAAAATATCGTGTAACTACTAGGTGCATGTTACCGAAGCTGAATGTATTATGTTTTGTCAATTTGCCTTCTTATCAATGTCCACATTGATAAAAATGTTCCATAGGTCAATATGCACCCGGCACGGCCCCGCCTCCAGAGTGGGGTTCGTCAAACCTAATAGTATTATTCTACCTCGCTTTGAGTCCACAAATTAAACGGTATACGGTGAAGTAAAGATCTTAAACAAGGTGGTTTCACCTAAGTTAACACGAGTCTATACAGGTAATATATGTCCAAAAGATTTGTACATTTATCATAACAAAGTATAGTTGTTTAGAGTATTTCACAGTATGTTTCTCACCCTAAAAGTAAAACATTCAGGTAAAGTGGGGCTGTAAACTCACCTCGATAGCTACGCGCTGCTACAATAATCGTTTAACCAACAGCTAGCAAATACCTAATCACAGATATTTATAAGTGTTTTTCTTTTATGTTGGTCCGTAGACCCAATATGTTATACAACTCCAGGTGATTGTTTTGGTTTGTAAAAATTATATTTTTACCCTTTTATTAAATTTGACCCGAAGACACGTTGGTGATTCATAAGGTTGTAGAAATCGCTAGGCGCTAGTCGGGCGGTGAGGTGAGGACTAGGGATTAATCGGGATTGGATTTTGTATGTAAATTTTCAATTTATAAAAATATATATTTCAGTTTATTTATATTATATATACACATATATTTATATGTTATTATTTAAATTATACATGTATATTTTTTAAACCATAAAATGTATTTATTATTAATTTTAAATGGTATATTTCAGTTTTATTCTTCACTTTTATACAATGTTGTAAAAATCGCTCTAGTTGGCCGACTAGGCGGCGAGTAGTCGCTGATCGGAGGTCCGGCGCCGGGACTTTGCCAAATCGAAGGCAATAGTCTGTAGTCGGTCAAGGCGCTCGAAATCGGACCAAATCATACGAATATCAAGAACGAAAACGAAAAAAAAAACCGACCTTTCATGCCGAGAAACAGAGGCTGTGCGGTGGTGAGACCATAGTGGTGGCTGTGCGGTGGTGAGACTGTGGTGGTGAGACTGCATGGCGGTAGTGGCTATTCGGTTGGGCGACAAAACTGAAAAATTAGTGGTGCGGCGTAAAGAGTTTGAAACCCTAAAAAGTAAAAAGAAATCAGTGGGCTTCACGTGTTTCAGAGTTTCAAATATGGGACATTTTTTGGTTATATTATATTTTATATATCAAGAACATGATATTTAAGATAGTTTTTTTATCATTTAAAAATATGAAATCTTTTGAAATTAGTATAAATTAGCTAACAAATTTGTCAAAATCCTCCAAATATATCAAAAATTAAATTTATATTGAAGAAAAATATATAAAACACTATGTATATTTATAAAGTTTAAAAATAAGATACAAATTTTCAATCCGATTAATCCCGATTACTCCCTAGGCAGTAACTCACCGCCTGCCTAGCGCCTAGCGAATTCTACAACATTTCTTTTATATGCTCTCTCGAAAAACAAACACATTTTCAGTTTTATATGTAATAAAATATTATTTTATTATTATTTTTCAACCCTAGTGCATATGTTAAACTTTTCAGCCGCAAAACATTTGAAACCCTATTTCATGCTTGACTTTCACACAGTTCTTCACCTTTAGGCTTCACCCACCAATCCACCATGGAAGACCCACACCATCCACCTCCTTCATTATCTTCGGTACTAACCACTGGACCACCATTGGCGTCGGTTCCTAACCACCGGACAAATATCGTCGTCGTTTGAGCACCGCTCTTCTTCATCGCCGCCTCCTACACGGTGTGTCGCCCCTCTTTTGATTTTGGCCGGATTTTATCGATTTGGGTCCGATTTCGACCGCCTAAACCCGACTTTGACCGTTGTTGACCGCCTACCGATTATATGGCCGATTTGACAAAAATTCCTCGGGTTATGGCCGATTTACGATTCCTCGCCGCCTAGGGCGATTTCTACAACCTTGGTGATTCATTTGCTTTGTTTGTTTACATTGTGTTTAGAAGTGTATTAAAGGAACTATCATTAACAAGAAAGTTTCCTAAAATAGAAGGTTTTCATAAATAGAAAAATTTCAGAAAATAGAAACTTTCCAAAATTAGAAAGTCAAATCAACACATGAACAAGTTGTTCCTAACATGTTAACTTACACATCATTCATTTCTTAACATTCTATGCATATCATGTTAACACATAGTTTATATAAATAGAAAGTTTCCAATAATACAAACTTTCCATAGTCCCAACATGTTAACTAGACAACATACATACACTCATGTAATGCTTAACACATTAGTATAAGCTTTTCATAATTAGAAAATTTCCAAATAGAAAGTCAAGTCACCTGTTGAACAAATAGTCAATCAGTTGTCACATAGACTTAGCATGTTACTATCATACCCTATATGTTATCTAATTATAATATATAACACATAGGCACATACTTTCCATAAATATCACACATGTCCTAAACAGGTTACTTCTAACATACAAGTCGTAATGCACACTCATGTAGTTCACATACCCATGTTAGATCATCACACCCCACTTAACATGTCACATAAATGACTTAAGTTATGAACATGTCATAAAAGTTTCCTAATATAGCACGTGCACCACATACATATCATCATGTGAAATCAAACATTCAAACATGCTTATATAAGACTTATGTTGCTGAAACAATCATCATACAACACATCATACATCATACCATCAATCTAGTTACCCACTTAGGAACAAAGTTTTCTCTTTTAGTAAGTTACTAGCAAAAGTCATTTTTTTGGTTAAGTATCTTAACCAACATGAGCATAACATCATATTATCACATATTCAATCAAGTTCTAACATCACATGCATACTATGATCATCCAATTCAAAAATCCCCACATTGGGTTTATGTAACCTTACTTTAAATTTGCATAGTCACGTTCTAGGTGTTTAATCATGAAATTTGTTATTGAAACATGTTTATAATCATCACATTAGACAATATCAATCATCAATTTCATCATTCAATCATCATAGCAAAAATCCCCAAATTAGATCATCATAAAAAACCATAATTTTCTAAACATGATCCAAATATGAAATTGACATTTTTTATCATCAATTAAACCTATTCTATCATCATTATCATCATAACATCATCATATCATCAACACATACAAATTCTAGTACAACAAAGTAAGCTTCCAAGAACCCTAATTTTTGAAATCATGAAATTGATTGCAATTGATCATTCTTACCTCTGTATTACTCTTTAATTACCCATTAGAACCCATTACAATAATCAATTAGAGTGTAACACATCAAAATCATTAAGTCAAACGAAACCCTAGATGTGTTCTTATGTGAATTTGGGGAAATCGTGAATAGGTGCAAGAATCGAATGGATGATGCTTCCTAACACCTTCTATCATCATCAAATCACTTACTTGATTGATTGATTGATCAAAAAATTGGTGGTGTGCGGTTCTTGTAAATGTGGCCATCGCTCATGGTGAAGGGAGAGAGGGAGAACAATTTGTTTTCTTTAAAACCTGCTTTTCAAAAATGAATACGTGTACCCTTTTCATGGATTTGAGCTTTTGGGACCTAACCATTGGGTTGGGCTTCCTAGCCCAATCCATACACATTATTTTACTCCTAGATTCCCTATCCCACTAATAATTTAGCCCAAATTGCCCTTTAGTTCACTAGTTAAGTAAATTGCATTTTACGTATTTTTATTGGGTTTGTTTTCGTTTTTGTCTTAGGTGTCAATATTACAACCAATGCTTTTGTTTTATGATTCCTATACTTATAAAAGGTCCATAAATTATTAAAGTTTAGTTCACCAACATTCGTGGATGAATACGCTTACGTAATCCGGCAATTCA
The DNA here is from genome assembly GCA_009936405.2 of Stevia rebaudiana. Classification (NCBI taxonomy): domain Eukaryota; kingdom Viridiplantae; phylum Streptophyta; class Magnoliopsida; order Asterales; family Asteraceae; genus Stevia; species Stevia rebaudiana. The sequence goes on from WOUH02000039.1 coordinate 1,374,117, forward strand.
CAGTTTCCTGAATTACTTAAAATTTAGTGTTTGTGCTCATTGTGCACGTTGTGTAATATATCTAATTATCCCTAATTATACATATAACACATTTAACAAGTGATAATCATAATATAATAAGATTCTTTAATGCCGGGAGTGACCGGACTTGAAGTCACAACAGTTATCATTTATGCCTTAAATTTATATTTTTAGTGGCACTTTTCGCCACACTTAATCAACATACACTCTTGTGGCTTTAATTTTATGCCATTAAATCTATGCACCATCAAAATTTCTTCTTTAAATTTACTAAACAAATTTCACTAAAAATTATTTCCAGCCTATTTCCATCATGACTTTTAATATGTGTAATCTAAAGGTGAAATATTGGATACTTTTTAAAATTTGAGTTTTTTTGTAATCGGGTGCTTCATTAGGTTTTTTTTACGAGTTGTTAGTGATTAGTCTTGTTAATATCACCAAGTTAGTAAATCAAATGCTTCGCCCGGAGATAAACCTATGACCTATAGAGAAGCAAAACTTCTCATCTCTCACTTGAACTATTAGACCAAGGGATCTTGTTGACTACTTTGATCTTAATAAAAATTTTAGTCTGTTTAAAAGTTAATATAACTATTTCCCCCATTTGATTTTCCCCAAATCCCTAAACCGCTTCACACTTCATCATTCATGATCGGCGACTTCATTGGCGCATTTCATCATCGATTGACGACCGGTAAACAATAGCGCTTCATCAATCATGATCTATGCAGCTAGGGTTCAATCTTCTGCAAATCGCGTCGTAGTTTTAGTCTTCGCGCATCACGGTGCTTTAGTGGTCCTAGCAGGTTGTTGCTTCTTGCCTTCTTCAACCTTACTTCATTTCTCCAATTGTTCATTACGTTATTGTTTCTATCCTTCATTATTGTTATTGTTTCAACTTTTACTACATGTTTATGTGTTTGTGTCAGTGAGTGTTTCTAATTTATTCTACGTGATGATAAAATCAGTTTTAAAATTTTGACTTTACAGATTGTATCAATACGTGAGATGGTTGATTGATCACCAATCGCATAGTCGGATTTGCTCGGCTTCTTCATAATTGATTGCTTCTATATGTTCGGCATGTGTTCTTCACTTGAACACTACGCCATATACTTTGTGTTACGCTTTGCTTGTGTCATTTAAATGTTGGTCTACTAAGTCATAACATACAAGAAAAATCAATCTCAATAAACATCTTTTTATCAGTCTCACTATCCATGGGCTTTCTTATAGTAATGCTTGATGGTGTCACTATAACTAGAAAACAAATTTTTTTTAGAAACTTTTAGTGTTAATCAGTTTACTAATTGTTGGGAATTATAGTAACTTATTTAAACTCTTTTGACCTTAATTAATCTCATTAATTAGTAAATCAGATTGATTGAGCGGAAACATGTTACTAATTTTCATAAAATATATTCCAGAATCAGGTATTCATTTAGAACGATTTAAACAATAATATATTCACAACCATAGGGTGTTTAGACTTCAACCTTTCACGAAGAACTTCCAAACAGACACGATGGATCTGACAACCGTCTTGCTAGTGACAAACTCACAAATATCCAAATCACGAAATTGTCTCACAAAAATGAGAAAAACCGGATTTTATCTTCAACCGCGAAGATCCACCCACCACCAAGGTGGTCGACGAGATTGATGGCGTCGATTGGTGGTCAGCGCCACCGAGGTGGTTGTCGGCGGTGATGAGGCTGGCGACGGCCAGGGTTTTGAGGGAGAGATTGAGAGTGGAGTGAATTAGCAAATGGAAATGAGATATCATGTCACACCCCCTCAAAAGACGTTGCGGTTGCGGAAGAGACTTCGGGGTTCGAGTGTGCGACCTTAATCGGGTCAGTACACATGGTAACATCAGAGATTCCATTAACAGGATAACCATACATGCCCGGGTTCCATCCAAGCACCTGCTCCACCTACTTAGTGTCCTGAGAGGAAAAATTGAGTTTGAAAAGTCAGCATAAAGCTGTTGAGTTCGTAGGGTGGTCTCGTCTATGTACAATAATAGTCTTGTACTAAATTATGTTTCGAAACCTGTTTAATAAAC
>WOUH02000039.1:1385882-1416288 GCA_009936405.2 Stevia rebaudiana
TGGGGGCTTAGGTTTTTGGGGGCGAGAAAGAGTTCGACGAGACGGTTCCAACGCCGCTAAAATGAGTTCAATCGGGGTCCGTTTGATACCCTCCCTACGCCTACTTACCATAAGGACCCTCCTTAGGATAACCTCACCCTATAGTCCAATACAATTATGCAAATACAAAACTTAGAAATGGATGCAACCAACGTTGATCAGTTGACGCAATGTTCATCCATATAAATCGAACAAACGATGGAGTTTTTTATTTTTATCTTATTTTTATTTTTTTTATATATTAACTTACATACACGGGGCATATTAATTTTTGAACGAATTTACTTTGAGAAGGGTGCGATTGTGTGAAGTAGATAAGAACATTTAACCAAGCCAATGACAATACAAGGCGACAACAATTTCATAACTGACTTGATGTGTGTAATAGCTGAATAGGTAAAAACAAAAAACCACAATTTTACAATTCTTGATTTTTTATCGCTTTCATCATTTTTCATAACACAATAACTTTTGTGTAGTTTATTATAAAATACAACTAAACCATAGAGTAATTTTTTAAATTAAGTTTAATTTTACTATATTAAAAGTTCATTTTTTGAAAACCTTATTGTACAGTGAGTAAATACATGTATAACTGTGTGCATTTGTACCCATTAATTTTGTTTTATATATATATATATATACACTCACTACTCACTAGACTAGACTAAACTCTGCTGTGTTAAAAGATCAGAATTATAAAAAGAATACAATAACTACATATCTTATATGCTAATGAATTATTATTAAATTTAAGAGGGCCAAAGTTAAGTGATGACCTAAATTTATTAGATTATATAAAAGAAAATCTCAGTTGTTTTAAAATAGATAAAACACTTGTATATGAACAATTCATAATATTTCAAAAAATGAAAAATTAACACCTCTAATCTTTTGAATTATGATGACTTAGTCAAATTTAACTTTAAAATATTATTATCGAATTTATTTATAAAAAAATATTTAAGAAATGAAGTTTTTGGTCAAGTAAATGTTATCCTACACTTAATGTATAAATTTAAAATCATATGTGAAAACATTTAAATAATATTTAATCAATTCAAGATTTTCTTAAAATAAAAAATGATAATTGAAAAATATTTAAACTAAAAACAAAGATATAAAGACCGTAAAATGATGAAAATGGGCATCTCAAAACCTGTGTTTCTTATAATTGATAAATAATAATTAAACAGAAAAACAATCTTGCAAAAAAGAGTCACTCCACGCAAACCTTACATTCATACTGTTACAGGAGGTGGTTCATGAGTAAACACTCTTAGTGCAAGACGAAAAAAAATCATACTTAAGATAACTTAAATATTTCTTATATATTTATACATTATTGTTTTTTAAAACGGTTTGTATCACTGAATTCATTTTTTTTAATCTTTAACACGATTATATAATGAAGCTATATTAAAAAAATAAAATTAAAAATCACGTCGTAAGTTGTTTAACGCTACATATATATAGCAGTATACATAAATACATAAAAAAATTAAAAAAATGATGAAATCTTTATAGGAAAAACGTTAACTAGTTCAAAGTACTAAAAGATATGAATTCACATCATACCGCATATGTACAATACGATATGTCCTACTGCATATATGCAGTATACATATATACATAAATAGATAAAAAACAAAAAACCAAATAAATCTTTTAGAAAACACAAATATAAATTCAAAAGATTACAATTTGTGAATTGACACTATACTACATATAAGAAGGGTAAGAAGGTTTCTCAACCATTAAATCTTATAATCAATGGTCAAGGAGGAGCGGTGACAATTTTGTAAGTATGTGAAACTTTTAACTGATATATGAAGTTACTACAATGTGACTTTCTCCACCCCCGCCATGTCACTACAAAAGCCTTTCATATCCTTCATATTATAAAGGCCCTTCCTATTTGGACCCAACACACTACATATATGATGCAATTATATTACATATATTTATTATCGAACAACTTACGACGCAATTTTTTTATTTTCAATATATGTTTATTATACCCGTAATAAAGCTACAAATATTTGTGAAGCAATCTTCTAATTCAATTTAGAAAATAATAACGTAACAAAAAATACAAAATATATAAAGAAAAACCTAAGTATAATGTTGTATTTCGCATTCAAGAAGTGTTTTTCAAATGAGACTTGTCATCATACAGGTATGTTGCAAGAAGAGATCCGGCTCATGAAAACTGTCGCTTTTTTTTTTCCTTCTAGGTATTATATTATAAAATAACATTTAATTAATTATTTACATGGCTATGCATTATTATAATACAAAAAAGCATTTTATATAGAAACCCGCAACTCAATTTCGAATCTGTAATATACAATTACCAAATTGCAAAAGTCAAAATCATGAACTGTGAGCTGACTTTTTGACAACGAAACCAAAGAACAACTAGTGAATTCAATAATCGTACTAAATACTAATTTCGAAACTAATATCTAAATCTTCTAAACCCATATTTATTTGATTTAAAAGAAAAAAAAAAGGAAAAAGATTTTACTAATTAAAGAACATCTCACCCCATCACAATCTTGATATTTGTGGAAAAAGTCGTCTTACCTGACCCACCACCATCACCACCGGTTCACCACCGTAACCACCATCATTCATCACCATGCAGAGAAGCCATTGCAACAACTCCCAATTTCTGAAGATTCAATTTCACAACAGTATCTGTAAACATCTTCGTATCATCAACCGTATTCCCTTCTGGTATATCAACAATGTAAGATTCCAAAACAATGGTGTAAATCTTTTCCTCTTTGTTGAATTCATTAACCGAAGTAACCGAAAGATAATTATTCAACCGGTGTTCACCACCCACAACCCGAAAGCTCAATATATGCTTATCTTCATCCACAAGCTCGAGTCTTTCGGTGCTGGTTGAAGCAGGAAGACCCGAGATGACATTAACCTCTCGGATGCTACCGACCCCACCATCACCACCGATCATGCTGCAACTCTTGATGAAATGTTTGTACCTTTGTGGGTTATCGAACCGGCGAACCAGGGGCCACACCACGCGTGCTGGTGCGTCGATCCGTTGCGTTATTAGTGAGGTGCATGTGTTTGGCATTTGGTCGAACATGTGGTATGCATTGATTAAGGGTTGTAGCTCTGAGTATTCATCTGGAGTCAAACCTTGTGGGATTGAATTTGAATATGAATTTGGATTTGGATTTCTGTCCATTTCAAGATTCAGGATGATCAATATGAGGGTTTTAATTTGGATGAATCATGGAGGATTTGGGAGTGGGGTGTTGAATTGCTAGATTGAGCACAAGATCACATGGAGATGGGTTTGAAGATGTACAAAAAGAAGTTAATGAGTTCTGAAAGTGAGAGGAGAGAGGTTGTTGGACAATGGCACATGAACATGGAGGTGGAGGGTTTTTTATGATTTTTATAAAGTTTGAGGGCAGTTTTTCAAAGTTTTACTTACTTGCCCTTTAGACTTTACTAAAAGTTAGATTTGCACCTTCTTCTTTTAGTTTCTTTCATTTCAATCCTCCTTTGTTTGCTAGATATTACATGCTTAAGTCAAGAATTTACAATCAAGATTTTGATTGTAAAATCCCAAGATCTCATAGGATCACTATAAGCGTAAGGTTATGACCACGATCAATAGCATACTCCATAAAGATTGGAAGCCGATCCATCTAGTTTGACTTAAATTAATAGATTAAAAAACAACAAATTAGCTAAATTAATTAAACAAGTCTAAAGGGTTAACCGGCTTAGTTAAGTCTAAAGGGACATTTAAGGGTAAAGATGTGTTTGTTTTTCTACAAAATCACTTTTCATGTATTATCCCATGTAAACATAATGCTTTCCTTCGTAAAACTATATGCTTACAAAATGTCACAAGGCATACAAAGTATTTTAAACCAAAAAAAATGATGATCTTACAACTTTTCTTAACTTACATAGTTACATGTCCTTTTGTTCACATTTTCCATGCCCAACAACTCAATGCCTCTTGCTCAAACTTAGTTTTCGCTTGGCTTCACACTCCCACACATTTGGTCTCTCACCATTCTCAATTTTTTTTGGATGCATCTACATCATTCATGGGTACATATGTATGGTGTTTATATGTGATGATGCGTTTAGTTTCAGATCCGTGTTAAGTGTGTCTTCAATTTGGGTCTTAATGTATAATAAAAAATGTATCTAGGAATTTAATCGTGATGTTGCTTCTTACCTTATGTTTGTGAAGACATGGTTGTATTTATGTATGTATTTGATTACACAAAATTTTGGTTCATAAAAGAGGTGACTCTTTTGATTGAGAAAATAATAGATATATTTTGGCTAAAAGAAAAGCTATTGAATTATCTCTTCTGATATGTCACTTAGAAAACATTCATGAGTTTTATGAAGCCTTCAGATTTTAAATAGTTAACTTACTTATGGGTTATGTTTGCATTTTTAAGCGTTTTAAGCATCCAATTAGTTTTTAATATGATTTAATAATTGGTACCACCCTACACATACCTTTTGAAAACACTTTATGAAATCGGCATCTAGTAGAAGTTTTTTTATTCTTATCTAATTTTGTGATCCTAATCATACAAATAAAAACGACCTCGAACAATAGATCGTCCATGAAAACCATTATTAAAGTTTTGTCATTCAAAATATCTAATTTATTGGAGAACATATACACTACAAGGGCCCGAGGTTAAATTAGATGAACCCAAAGGGGTGGGAGTGTACTTTGCCTTTTGGTAATAAACTATGACCAAATTGTAAGTGCTATGATTGAGATTTCTTACCAATTAAGGGATGTGGATTTTTTTATGCAATTTGTTGAGAGTCAACTTGATTTTCAAATTATGCATCATGACCCGATCATACAATTATTTATTTTTCAATGATGCACTCCCCCCCAAACTCTTCCTTAGAAGTTATGCTTTTTTTCTATTTTAAGATATGTTGCAACTTCCTATAAATAGATAAGTTAACAATAATACCTTTAGCCCGTTCTTGTAGAAAGATGGGTAATTAATTTTAATGTAGAAGTAATAATAAATTAAAATGACAGGTTATAATATATGAGAGTTCACATATCCATCTTAATTTGGTATATTACATACTTCCTCAAATCATGTTTGAGAAGCCTTGTATATTATGTTGTTGAAAACTTTTACATGGAGGCGACATGTAATGTTACAAGATAGAAAGATGATACATTGATACATGTAGTCACCCTTAAAATAATCGAGTTGATATCAAGACTTTATTTAAGTGTAAATCTTTTTCTTTAACCATTGGGCAATGTCTGATCAACAAAACTGTGATAATCATCATTCGTCTGGGTTTATACTCGTACTTACTTATTATATTTGGACATTAGTCCACAAATTAGTAAATTACTTAGCATAAGATTTAGCTAAGTTTCGTGCATCTTGTTATATGCAATTACATACAGATGCAAAAACTTGTAAAACCCATTTTTTACCAACTAAAATTCACAAAAATATCATCAAAATGACATGGATTCTGTATCAAGTTAGTGGTTTTATAAAAGCCTAACTATTAATAGTGTCATTTTTATAAAAACATGAACTTCACTTATAATTTACATGACACATTTTAATTCATTTGTTGTCACCTACATGACACTTGCACATTAGATATTCTTTTTCTTTTACATAAAAAGTCAAACAAGAAAAGAAAATCATGTCTTACATGTTTACTTACACTCAACCCATCGTCGAGCTAGGTGTATGTGAGAGGGCGTGAGAGTGATGTGGCAGCCCCCATTGTAACGAGGTTAATTTTCTCATGTTTATATGTTTATTTTGTTTAGTTTTAAGTTATTTTGTGTGTGTTTTTGGTTGGTCTTAGCTTATTTAGTGTATTATATGTTTATAGGTAATTTTCTGTTAAACGTGTGATAAACAAGATTTAAAGAAGAAGGCACGGTCACACGGGATCATCTGGAAGCAAAAAACGAAATTATGCAAAAAGAGGTCTTTGGGCGTCACGAGATTGACCAACGTTATTCTACACGACACGCGAGGATCGGAAAAACCAGAAATTAGGCCCCGACTATTTTGTCCTTCGCACCGCGCCAAGGACTGAGGTATTGATTCTCGAGACGCGCGAAGATTCAAAAAACCGAGAAAAAGACCTGATTCGAGTATAATTTCCAAAACCTTAACCTATTCAAAACTTACTCATTCTCAACCATTTTCAAACATCCTAAAGGCGATTTTCAGCTAAAGAACAAGATCTCAATCAATTTCGTGATGTAGGGTCGCTCTTAGAGATCGAGATTGAAGATTACACCACCACCAGGAATACTAATCTCCTGTTGATCCTCTCTGGGTGTCTGGTTTGCTGTACAAACAATTTACTTTCTGTCTTATCTATGTTATTGGGATTGAATTTGTAACCTGTTAAATTACAACAGATTCAGTTGTGGTTTTTGATTAATCATACACATAGTCACCGTTAATGGTTTTTCAGTAGTTAAACAGTTATAACTAGGATTAAGCAGCCTAAAACCTGAAAATAATTACTTTTTCTCATCTGTGCTCAAATCAAATTAAACTTTTATGTTTTTGACTCATTTGCAATCAAACAACAATAAGTTTATTTTATAATTAGTTAATGTTATCGGAAACTAAATAGACCATGAATTCCATGTGGAGAAATTCTACTTTCATATACTACATTTTAGATTTTTATAAGAAGACATCTACATCACCAATCACGCGCTAACAATGACGGCTATGTGACGGGGGTGTGAGCGTCGTGTTCGTGAATTTTCCAATGTAATACATTTCGCTTATATAATGAGAAATCGAATTAATTGTTCAACCTAGTATCTTCCATTAAATATCTACAATACATTATCATACATTTTTCTATTATTACAAGGGCATCAATTTATTATTATACAATACTTAATCAATTAAATTAAACAAACAAAAAAATTTAAAAATGTTAATAGTTCAATTGGATAGAATTCGTAAACAAAATGAAGTCATTTTTTTTAAACAAAATTTTCTAGACTCCTCCCTTCAAAACTACAATTTGTGTCTCACATTGCTCACTGAACATTTCTCAATTCCTTCCATCCATTTAAAACTACAATTTGTGTCCCAAATTGCTCTTTAAGACATTTCTCAAGCCCTCCATCCTTATAAATAGATCCTATTTGGTGATACTTCTCTTACTCATTTCCCACTCTTGAAAGCTTTTGAAAGTTCAAGCTCAAGAATATCTTTCTCCCTTGTATTGAAGATCTGAGAGTATTTAGGTATAATTTAATAAGCTTTTCCTCTCTTCATACTTAGTATCATAACTTTTTCAATCCATTAATTGTTTACATTACTTGTTCATTCACTTAAATCATTTGTTTTTCACATTATTACACACAAAAAACACTTTCTGCTTTATAGACCCACATTCAACAGGCCGTATGGGTGTGTTAACAACGTCAAATGAATTGGTCGAAAAGAAGAAAGATGAATTTTTATGTGTTATATTTCATTTTCAACTTGAACAACTCGATTTGGAGGTCATTTTCTATGTCAAATCCATTAAACAAGCCCGAAGGGCAGAACTGTCCAAGTGATAGATTTTATGTGTGCACTTTCATATGGCATATCTTGGTGTGTACACAACCAAATCTCTTCCTTCTTAACTTTCTGTAAACCTTAAGGTGTTATCTTTCATATGCAACTTGAATCACTTGATTTGGGGGTAGTATGCTATGTCAAACCTATTTTTCAAGCCAGAAGGGCAAATCTGTCTAAGTGACAAAAAATATAGGCAGACTTGCAGATGACACAATTTCTTGTGTGTTCATCCAAATAGCTTAAATCTTGACTTTATGTAAAGTTGGGATGCTAGCTTATAGACCCCACCGGTCTTACATTATTTGAAATTTCCTACAATATTATATGAATTTAAACATTTATGTTGTCAAAATTGTCCATAGTTTGACAAGAGTGTGCTCTTGAATTTTTAATGAACAATCTGTTAATGCAAAAATTATAACAAAAATATTTATTTTAACCTAACACATATAAGTACATTCTATCCAAATTCATGACTTGAGGCTTCTCTTTTTCCACGAAAATAAAATCATAAACAAACCTTAAAAATATTAAGAAAATTTGTTTGAAAACTTAATCTTGCCAAAAATTCTCTTTTTGGCAAGGAGCTACACTAATACACATGGATTAAACATATAAAATATATAACGCATTTAAAACAGTAGTTCCAAATACTTATATGCTCATACATACATACTACACATTGGTTGAACGTTGCTGGTTGTTGTGCTTGATTTGGAACTACATCCCTTGCTTACTTGCTTACCTATTATCTATTTCAAGGTCAGATTACAACTTCCCCTTTTGTTTTATCCTTTCCTTTTAAACTCAGATAGAGCATTTGAACTATTAGCTATCTGAACTATACATGATGTTGAACTATTGAACTATGTTGTTTGAGCTACTTGTTAAACTATTGTATGAACTATGTGTGTGTTAATCGTTAACTTCTTGTAAGCCACGAATGTATAGTGTTAGATCTATTCTCCTAACCATGCCACCCAACCAGTGACCATACTAAGTTAAACTAAGGGTAGTGTTGGATTTACGCCTACTCGTAAAACTAAGGTTTGATCCCCAATAGTACGTAACTAGTTTTTCACATTTGGTTTTATATAACATGTTCATATCACATTGCTAAACTATTAAGCTACTGCAACTCACGAACTACATTTTATAGTTGACACTTGATTTCTTAAATGTTTTAGGTAAAAACTAAGTGTGAAGCTTGTTGATTTTGATATGTTGAAGATGATTAGGATGCATGATTGCTAGGAGTTGTATTTGCTTATGTTTGAATGTTGTTAAACAATGTTATGATTTTTGTTGTATTTTGAATAATTAAACAATGTAATTCGGATGCCTTAATCAATGAATTTTAATATTAGTAAATCATTGAGCTACTGAACAATCGAGAGGTCAAGCCAGTGTTTCTGCCACTGACAGAGTGTGATAGTGATGGCCTGGAGGTGAGAGGGGTCACGCTTGAATGCTTAAAAACTTTAATTATTTATTTTTCTTTTAAGTTTTCAACGAATTTAAATGTACCACCTCACCCCCAACTCTTTACCTATCACCTCACTCACCCATTAACTATTATACTCAGTTTTCCCTCACACTAACCTAAACCTCACCCTTACACATAGCATCACACTCAAACATCATTCAAGCGACCCCCCCCCCCCCCCCCCCCCCCCCCCCCCCCCCCCCCTCAAACATCCCTCCAGCCACCCCCCCCCCCCCCCCCCCTAACCATTATACTCATACTCAGTTTTCTCTCTTAAAACGACCCATCACCCTCACATTTAACCATTTTTCAACTTCTAAACATACCCACTTTCTCTCTACTTCTTCTCAAGAATTCTTCCATCTCTTTGGTGTTCTTGGACCATTTTAAAGATAAAATGGGGATGCCATTAAGGGAATAATACATGAATGAACTTTTTTTTATGATCCATGGGGAAAAACAAGTTTAGCTAGTTGCTTAAATCACATCTACATGCTTAAATCTTGAGTTTTCACTACTTTGGCACAAGATTCTTGAGAGATCACCACGAGAACGTGATCATCATGTTTACATTCTAAGGATTATGATCCATGACCAACACAATACTTGAAAATGACATAGAAAAGTCAATTCTTTTACAGAAATGTCGAAAAACTCACTTTTACATAAGAAAATTTATGGATTTTCATGTGGAAGTTAATATATAAATGTCACCAAAAGTTTCCTTGAAACTTTACCTAGGAACTTTTAATCAAAATGTTGAAAATCTTGCATGCAAAGCTTAGAGACAAGAAATATTCAAAATATTCATTGATATTGATTTTTATGGACTTTAATTGCTCAAATTACAAGAAATTGCATATTTTATATTTAGGGTTGCTATATACTGTTTGAAAAGATTAGATGTCATGTTTATGAATATGACTAGGACTTGTTGGATTATAGGTGGATTTGGACGCTATAGAGCCGTTATAATGCCGAAATTTGGACCTAACCATAAAGATTAATTTAGGGCTATTCATGAGCCGAGCAGAGCTTGGCCAAGCTTTGAATCGGCTCGGTTTATATACCGAGCTAGCTCGGCTCGGTTCGAATTATAAACCGAGCCTAATATATGAGCTCGAACTCGGATTGGATTAAACCGAGCTAGCTCGGCTCGGTTTGAAAATGGAAATTTAAGATACTTGTAATGTTTAAGTTCAATAGCCGTCGAGGTCGCAAACAGCCGAACAACAACAAGAATAACAACAGTCGAATTCTTGAGGAGATTGGAGCCATGAATTTGTGGTTGTGATTAGGACGAGTGCTCGATAAAAAGATGAAATATGAAATTGGGGCATCCAAATTGGATTTAGGTTATTGGTATACATGAATCTTCATCACCACCACCGGATCCGCCATCACTGCACCACCGCATCTGTCATCACTGCACCACCGTACCTATCGGAACCCACCACCGCATTACTGCATCGCAACCACCACTGCACCACTGGTACCTCCACTACAACCATTCACATGACCCCTCTCAAAAAACAAAGGTAGCTGGTTGCAAGCAGAATGGAGATGGCTACCGTGGCTCTATTGTTAGCGTCTCCTTCACCACTCCATCCACTACCTTCGATTGCCCCTTTTTTCGGAACAAACCCTAACTCTAGTTGGCAGTGTTGACTGGTGATCAAGGTTAGCAGGTTTTTCCGTGATTCAGGTGTTTCCCTTTCTTCTCCGGTGAGATTCCGATGACCAAATTGAAGTTTCAGAACCTAAATTGCAGCGGCACGGTGGGATAGACGGGTGGCGGTTGATTTGTGACTTTTGTTTCAAACCCCGATTTGCGACCAAATTAAAGCCACCATTATCTCTTTAAAGTTTGATTTGTGACTTTGTTTTCATAAACTAATAGCGTGGTGGTTGTGGCTGATGAGTCCAAATTTAGCTTAGGTTAGGTGGTGGCCATCGACAAAAGTTTCAAGCATGGGTTTTAGATCGGTGGGTAGCGTGGGATGGTGGTGGGGTCAAAGAAGATGAAAGTGGTTGGTGGGTAGGCGGTGGTCTGGTTGAGGGGTGGTGGCAACAGTAATGGTGGCGGGAGTGGTGGTGTTCGAACTGATACGACAATGGTAGTGGTGGTTTACATATTAAATAGGTAATTTATTATAATGGCCTTCTAAGTTAAAAAAGGCCGAAATGCCCCTTCTGTGCATTGCACTTGACTTATTTACCTTGAAACCTAACGAAGTTTAGCCCAAAGGACAAGGCGGGTAAGAATTTTAAACATAAAGGATGTTTTTCATCACTTTTAAAGGGAAAGGACAACCACTGAAAAATGGTATAAACATAAAGGACAAAAAGTGTAATTTACTCAAAAAATTAAGAGAAAAGAGTAGGGTATGGGGAATGTGAAATAAGAGAAAAAAAGTATCTTCATATCATACAGGAGTGTGCATAGTTCGGTTTTGACCTTAAACCGTAACCATAACCGACATGGCGATTAAATAAATCTGATAAGCATAACCAATAAGTTTTGGTGATTTTGATGAATCGTTTATGACGGTTATAGTGGGTCGGTTTTGATCAGTTAACCACTAAATATATATATATATATATATATATATATATATATATTCATTAATAATAATATCGAATTATCAATTAACAAAGTGGCATCCATAAATTAAACAAAGTATCAACCAAAACGATAAAATCTAATCCATAAATTTAAGCAAAAGTACAACATGGTAAAATACTGAAAATCAGACAAATGAAAATAGGTTTGGTGTATATTTAAGCCTAAATTACGGTATCTTTGTACACTCTTGCTTCATATATAGGTGCGTCGGTTCGGTTCAGTTATAGCGGTTTTGGAAACATGGATAACTAAAACCGATCCGTTAGTTTTGGTTATGAAAAAACCAATTAACTGTCGGTTTTTATTACGGTTCGGTTTTAGCGGTTCGGTTTTTTCGATTATATCAGTTATGGATATGTTAATTCGGTTTTTTGTATACCCTTAATATTATATATGATGTGATATAAAATAAGCAACAAGACTTGTTAAGGAAACCTCCTTTTTGAAACAATTTATACACGGAGAATAGATTTGACAAAAACATTTGAGATTGAAAAATTCTGAAAACTCATATTTTATATATGTAACAATAATTTTTTTTTATTTTTTTAATTTATTAGATAGACTCTATATTTTTGTGACTGCTGTTAAAAATTCTAAAAAAAGTGTTGAGTGGAATTTTAATTTTTTTTCTTAAATGGATGTAGTTACATATGTAAAATTGCATGTTGCATATGTAAAATGATTAGCTTAATGGAATTTAACGTCAATTTCACGTTCAAGTACATGCTTTATTTAGACCAGAGTTTGGTTGTATTTAAGAGATCTAGTCTTTACACACGATCAATTGTATATTCATTACTGAGAACCAAAACTATAGATGAGTTGAAAATACTAATTTAGACGAAGATGGTACAGTGGTAATAGAATTCCAAATGTTGTGTATAACGAAGCACTTGGACATTTATGAATAATTGTTGTAACATTCTAAAACTTATTTGGTGCTGTTACATTTATACCTCAACATTTAGAAGTTACTATTACATTTATACCTCAAAATTTAATTGTTCTACTAAGTTGATGCATAGTTCTAAAACTTTTATTTCAAAATTCCTTTTTTCATAGCCTATGTAGTACACGAGTTAATAACCTAGTGTAAAATAAAATGTGGGATATGTAATATTCTACTGATTTAAAAAAAAAAACATAAATTTTTGGTAATTTTTATTTTAAAGTATTCGTCGCTTTTTTTAATTATTTTAAAAGTGACAACAATATATGTAAAACCAACACTTAAAAATAAATAGCTTTACATATGAATTTCTAGGGTTTTCTTTACCCAAATATGTTAGTTTTTTCTATTGGTTACTAATTTGAGTTTTTCTTTTGGTTACTAATTCACAGCCCGTTCTATATATACATATGTGAGTAGGTTCTCTATATTATTGAGATTGGTTAAAAGTGTTGTGAGTGGATGAGAGATAGAGAAATTGATTAATCTGTAAATATAGAGAATAAGAGTGAGAAAATGTAATAATAAAGGTATAGAAAGTAGTATTTAATTGAATAGGAAAAAGAAATATAATGATGGATGTATAAAACAATATTATTTAGTTGGATAGGAGATAGAACAGTTAGTAATAGGCTCCTGTTATTTGGACCACCCCTTTGACCACCCTCCCCCTACGGTAGGAGGGCATACAGGCCCGTAGGGGGTCAAACCTTTTTTTTTTATTAATTGGTAATTACCCGTGAAAGTGCGGTTTGTGGCGCATTTGAGACTGAACTTCCCTCTAAATTTAAATTCAATTATGTATCGAATGGTTTTAACAACGTTAGTATGCTTGATGAAACATGATAAGATAGACAGTTGAAGATGAAATGAAGCAATTACCATTAAAGCAAATAAATGTCAAACATTCAAATTACTCAAAATAAAACACTATCAATACACATCAAATTGTTTCGTTTATCTAAAAAAAAATCTTCTAATCCTCATCCGAGTCTGAGTACTGATGTGGGTCTACCACACGTACATAAGGATGTAAAACTGGAAGAGGATGATGGACCTGGTGCCCCTATCTGACAAGATCCGCGTGATACTGGTTCATCATCCATCGAGTCATGTCATGAGTCTCTCTCTGAAGATGAGCAGTCTCTCTCTCTCTAAATAAAGCAACTCAAACATGTACTCGACAGTATAGTCCTGCCATGCTGAGGCGGTGGAATATCTCCCATAGGAGCCTGCTCAAACTGCTCGATGGAGACGTGATCCAAAGTGTCTTTTAACTGCTGCAACACCCATAGGTAACTTTCTACACGCTCGCTAGAAATAAACGCGTTGGCAACACATAAACTCTTTAGGGTCGACGTTACACAAGCCATCTGAACAAACGGCATGTTGTATGTGTTCGTCTTGTATGTGCTGTCTATCATCAGGCCATACGGGAAAGCACGCCATAAGTTATATGACTTAGGGTGTACAAAAAACACACTATCTACTGCATCATTATCTTCATCTTGGCGGTATGTGTATAGATAGTTTGAATTTTCAAGGTGGGCAAAAAATGATTGCATCGGAGTTTGACAAATTTGACCAGACCTTTTAATTTTGTCTTTTGCGTTATAAATGGTTTTAAGACCTGACACATTTTGGGGGATCTTTTGTTTTATTGCCCCCAAAATGTTTATCAGGTTAACGTTTTGTTGTGTCAGATCTTTAACCATGTCAAACTTGTCTTCGTTAAGTCGCATGGCAAAAGAATGACCCTCTAAATATTGGGAAGGATCATGGTTGTGTTTGCCATTTTTGACATGTAAAATCCAACCACCCATGTTTATTTTATATGTGCCAACTAATTGAAATTGGTAGTTACTTTTCTTCGAACCGGTTTTCCGGTATGAAGATTCCCCCGTGTACACCCATGACAGTCACATTCTAAAGTAACCCTAGATACCTCACCCGTGAGCTTGCTCATGTTAGACCGTCTCGTGACAAGAACATATCCATTCTCACGGGCCCTATCAGAAGCCCAGGCTACCAACTCTTTACGTGATACGAAAACCTGAAAAAAACAACTTAGTTACAATTCAGAAAGTTACTTAAACAAAACCTATGATTAAAATTTCCAGTTTCACCTGGGTGGTTTCAAATAACCGGTCGCCATCATAGTTTTCAGCACCATTAATATCACCCGTAGATTCGTTGACAACGTTGTTACCGCCTTCATAATCGTAGTCGTTACCAGTACCATAAGACTCAAGGTTGACAGTATTACCGGAAAACGAGGCTGTCACACCTGCCGGTGGCGGAAACCCCGGCGTGACCTCATGATCGTTCAATAGCACAATGCTTGACTAAATATTAAGTTTCATAATTTAAACATCTGAATTACATTGTTTAGAAATGCAAATACAAATAATGATAAGAAATATAGTTCAAGACAACATAAGCAAAATAACAATTAACGACTTCAAACAACAAGCATCAATCATCCAACTTCACTTAGCAATCATCATCCTTGTATACTAAGTTGTATCTGGAACATTTATGAAATCAAGTGTCAACTACGAATGGTAGTTGGTGAGTTACAATAATTTATAAAACACCGTTATGTAATTGAATTATTTGCATTGCACATGATCATGTAATACTTGACTAATTGTGAAACTAAACACCAACTAATGTAGCAATATGCTAACGGAGTTAGCTTCCGTTAGTTAGGGACTGCACAAGTAAATAATATAAAAGTTTGGACTGTTAGTAATAATTTTCTTGGGATTATTACAAACCAATAGGTCAAAGTTATGATTATTAAAATCGAATTTGCCTTTTAATATAGATAACTTGTGGCTCTTAAAAAAATTATAGAGAAGATATAACATTACGTGTGTCTAATGGAAATCTACAATATAGAATAATATTGATCTTTGGTAATCATGATTCACGTGGAAGATTACAGATTTATGTCATATACAAAAATGACAAGTTTTATTCGTTTTTATATTGTTTACCAACTCTGTAAATTTATTTTTTGGTTACTTTTTTAAGTAATAAAATCATTAATAAATTACATGTCTTATAATTTTATGAACGTCATATCCATTATACTAAATTATATCCAAATACTCTTTGTAGGGTATGGACTCTTGACCTCTTCATTTAATAGGCAAGTCTATATTAAGTGGACTACTCTTATATAGAATTTAATGTAAGGTGGCTTATTAATTTAAAAAAAGTCATTCTTCAACAATTTGACCACCTAGAAATGACTGGCAAATTAAAAAGAAAATAAAATTTGTAATATCTAATTAAATCATACTTAAGCCATGGTCATGATTTATATAGGTACGACGTGACATCTTTTTGGAGTTTTTTTTATACATTAGAAGAGACGCCATAAACCCTTAATTGTTTTTTGTTTTTATTTTGATGTAGGTGAATCAATTGGTGAATTAGACACGCATTTTTGGGTTTTCTAAAGATTTTTAACAACCACAACGTGACTAATAATTTCTATTCATGTGTTTGGTTTTGTTTAAATCAGATATGGTGGTCTGTTCCCCTAAAAACACTATTTTGCTTAAAAACAATATGAACAAATCCCGGTCCTTCGTTTGATTAATCAATGGTTAAGATTCAAGTGGATTGAAATTCAAGTTGAAAAAGAAGAAAAAGGGTAATGGTGGAAACCCACTTGTTTGACTTTTTAAATTTCCTCTCACCTTCTATTTAAACAATCATAACTTTTTCATACGAAATTATTTTTTATAAAAATTGCACATTAAAAACGAACGTTTTCTCCTTTTTAATTTGAGTACCATAGTTATATACTTTTTTTAAATTTAAAAATAATTTAGTACAAAGGAATATAGTATAAACTAATATAGTACGAAAAATCTTAAATTTTTTTAAAGACGAGAAAGGAAAGATTTATAATACAACACATCTATATCTATGTGTTTTTGAGAATACAATACATGTGTAGATATATTTGTTTTAAGAATACAGTACATGTATAACTTGTTTTTTTAATAATATATTACATGTAAATTTAGTTGTTTTGCAAATACAATACATATATATAGAGTTTTTTGTACTATATTTCTTATACTAGATTTTTTTGTACTATATCACCGTATTAGAGTTTTTTAAGTTTAAAAAAAAAGTATATCACAATGGTACTCAAATTAAAGATGAGGAAAAACTTGTTTTTATGGTGCAAATTTTATAAAAAAATAATGTAGCATGAAAAAGTTATTAACGTTTAAGGAACGTGGGGAAAAAGTTAAAAAAAGTGAACAAATGAGTTTTTACATGAGCATCTATTCCTTGTTTTTTACCTTAAGCAGATGAATGGCCAAGATTTGTTCATATTGTTTTTAGGCAAGATCATCTTCTTATTTGATCCTTCCTCTTCAGATATGTAAAGCTAATGACATAAATAGACCACATCAATGCTAAAAATAAGAAACTAACAAAAGTACCATATAATATATCACGAGATACTTGGTAATTAACAGAAAATGAGTATCGCGTTGTAAATTTTTGCTATCGCCGCATCGTGAGGGTATCATACTAGTTCGCTATATGCAGAGTTAACCCCTAAAAAAATAAACCGATCTGTGCACCTGCCGTTGTAAATGCGGTGATTGTTGGTGTACGGTTGAGAGTATATGTGTTCGTCCAATAAAAGTATAAAAAACAAATAATTTAAAAATAACAAATTTTACGAAATAAAACTTCTTAATTTTATCTGATAATATTAACTGACGTGAATCCAAATGTCATTTATCTTGTGGGGTCGCCAAAATTAATAATAATACATACCATTGACTTTGTAGAATCCAAGATCTACTTTAAGACTGTGATATTGTTAAATATAACATTGGTTTACTTTTAGTTACCACAAGGTATGTGATCCGTTTGGACAAATGAAGGGGTTATGGCTATGGTCAAGTTTGCTATGTGGTCTGATCATGGCTATAAGAAGTACCGCAAGGTCTCATATTCATGGTGGCACCTCTTATAATCGGGTTCTTTTAGATACCGACGTTGATACTGATGATTTCTTTGCTATATTATATCTCTTGAAGCTAAACCGATCTCAAGTTGATTTACAGGTTTGTGCTCCTGCATACTCTATACACATGTTTATTTGCATGTTCATTATCTTCCACGTATTTTAAACGAAATATAAACATTATGCATTGAAATAAAAAGTAAACGGTAAACAAGTAGTGTTAATAATCCTTTTTGGATTGAAAAATAAGTCTTTTAAATAATCATCATATTCATAGCTGTTGTACTCGATTAAGCAACTCCACATCCATAAGAATTGAATTCTTTGTGAGTTCATTGGCATTTGTTTGCTTATGTTATTGTCAATAGTCAATACTAATGTCTTAGCTAGGTGTTTTGTTTCCTGTATTGGATCTTTTGATGAATTCAAATATGTAAAGGAATTGAAAACAATTATATTTGTTTTGTAAATTTGTTAACTTGACGATGACACTACCGATGGTGGGGTCGACAATGAGGTAGTCGGCAGTGGCGTTGGAGGTGGTGATAGTAACGATGCTGAGATTCCAATTATTTTAGTTGACTTTCTCTACAATGAAGTAATATTGATTTCTTATTTAAAGTAATATAAGAGATTTATTATTTTCGTTCATGTTCTTAAAAGAAACATGTTATTTTTCAAATTCGGATTTCAATTCCATTAAGTTTGAAGAATCGCGTCATAGACGTACCCCTAATGATATCAGTTCTTATGGGTTGTTGATTAGTCGAGAAAATCTAAAATTTATCTCCACGTATAAAATGATGTTTTACAAAGATTTTATGATTAGATTTGTAAGTTCTTTTAGCTATTTTAAATCTGAAAAGTGAATACATATATTCAACGCACGCACTCAAAAATATTTCCTTCTACCAAGATTTTTTTTTTGGTGGTTACAATCCATTCGACTAAGCCTTTAACCTTGGCAACTTGCATAGTTGCATGATGTTTCAAAGATTGATTTTTCAAACACTAAAACAGTGTCTTCAATTTTATTTTTGCTACTATGTTTGACTTATAAATAAATTACTTTTGAATAAATTTTTTAAGATGGTGAGAAACTGTATTCGATGATGTTATATTATTAATACTTAAATTTTTATTAGTGAATCATCTTATATAGGGGAATCATATTTTAAAAAGGCTTAAAAGCCTAAAAAGTTTAAAAAGTCACAAATGAATGAGAGGTGTACATAATATAAAGAGTATAGAAGTTAAAACAAATAAATAATGATGCACATACAACTCACGTGTCAATTCCACTTTTTTTTTAAATGTTCATAACTTTTTATACCCTGATATCTTTTTAAAAAAAATTATACCATAAAATCTAACGTTTTTTTTACTTTTCTAACGAGTATAATATTGATATATTTTGTTTCAAAAACATCAACTTAAACTGGTGTTCATGATATTATGCGGTTTATGTTGTTTTTTCAAGTATTAATTGAACCGAACATTTTTACTGTGTTTTTGTTAGGTTGATGAAAATACATAGTGGAAAAACACCATAAAATGCATATTTAAACACCCAGTCAAAAAACGCAATAAAACTCTCATTGAAACTCAACAGTAAAAAAAACGTCATAAAACTGCTCAGTAAAAACACCATGTCGAAAAACACCATAAATGAGTCGAAAACACCATAAACTAGCTAGTTACAATAAAAGACCACCATAAAACTGTCCAGTTAAAAAACATAGTCAAATAACACCATAAAATACTCACTCAGTTAAGAAACGTAGTCGAAAAATACATAAAAACGCAAAATTGCGAGCAACACCCAGTTCGTCCTATTTTTTTTCCTCAAAAAAATACTCGCTTTTGTGATGTAATTTTTTTCAAAAAGATAATGACATATAAAAAAGTTATGAACGTTTAAAAAAATTGGAATTGGCATGTGACTTGCATGTGCAGCTTCTAATTGGATCTTTTTATTATGTCCTTCTGGTGGTTCTAAAATTGAAATTATTTACCAAAATGATACATTATGAATCTCAACCATCAAACATTCTGATCTAACGATGGAGGATCCTTCCTATATTAATTACATTTTTTTTCTCTTTACTAGAGAAATTACAATCTATATAAACACCAGTACTCTTTGACTTATTTTAATTATAGACCAAAAGTCGTTTCTCATTGATAATGCTTGATTGTTACATACTAGGTTATACATGTAGTTTACATAGGTTAAATATAATAATATTAAACAAAAAGTAAGTTAATTAATAAAATATTAATTATTACATGTGAATAAAATAGTCAAATATAAAAAGATTAAATATGACAATAAAAAAATAAATCTTGACTTCATAAAATTTTGACCCGTGATTTTAAATAACTAACAGAAATCAATTGTCGAAAAATAAGATTCTATCCTATGTGCGTCTATAATTTAAGGTTGTTAAAACTTTTAACATTGTAATATATAAACTTTATAAATCAATTATTTTTATTTAAATAATTTATATATGATTTTCTATATTTAGTTGTTTAATTTGAATGTTAATAAATGACAGAGAGACGAAACAAAAAATAGAGGAGGACACTACAAAGTGAGATGTGTCCTTCATAAGCATTCTTTATTATATAAATATATAGCATAGATTATTTATTTTTTATTTCAGAACGACCACACATCCACTAATTCCACCACCTATGAACACTATGATACACATCAACACCCATAGTAGAGTTTGAACCAAGTGTTTGACTCAAAATCAATTTGTAGAGAGAAATTTAGACTACATAAAGTCAGAATTTTTTGTTGCCAGAAATTATGATTTTGTAATATATATTGTATATAAAATTGTTTTTAAAACAAAAACATGAATAATTTACATGGTTAATTCATTCACAAATTAGATATAGGCTCGTGAACATATACACCATTATAGTGTTTATTATGATGAAACTTCGATAAGGTTTCTGCATATACGGACTCGATTTTAGTAATCGTACAAGACACCTAAAATATCAGAGACGACTCTGATGTCATTAGATAAAGACCTCTTGGTCTTTGTTATTTTATTTACCTTTAAAATATCTAACTAACATATTAATTTAATTGAGTTTTAATCATTAAAATATCTAATTAATAGCAATTTAATTTATAACGTCTTTATAAATTGCTTATGGTATTTAAAAGAATTTATTGACTTTTGAAATAAAAAACATTGTTACGCGTGCACGTTTGGAAATATTTTATTAATCTACTTTATGAGATCTGTACATTTTAATTATAAGTTTTTGTTGATTTTGCTGTTAAAAAAACTATCCGTTGACTTTTTATTTTTCAATTTGATTTACCACCAAATTAAAAGAAGCCACTCACTGTTTACACCATAAAGTAAAATTGATAAGACACGTTATACTTATTTTGACGCATTTGCGAATAAAATTAGGTATTTTTTATGTACATGTGACAAGTGAGGTGTAACTTTTTCAATTGTGGGGCAAATAAAGCACTCTTGCAAAAAAACAAGGGGTTGTTTAGCCTTTTCCAATGGTTAAGAGGTGTGACCATTCAAACTTAATGTTATCTCTTAATTATTAAAAGGTTATTAACTATTAAGATGTAGCCTTTAATCTATTAAAAAGCTACCAAACAGCGTAATTTTGTTTTTCCCTACTATGTCCTACGTGCGTCTTTTATAGTCTCTTTGTAGCACTAGTACACAACTTAGTCGAGATATAGTTACTCTTCATCTCTATTAATTTATTAATAATTTTAAAGGGTAATTATGAATAGAGGAGAGAAAAGAATATAAAGATAAAAATATAAAAAATATTATTTAATTGAAAAAGTTAGTGACATTTAGTTTAATTATAAAGATGAAAATAAAGAGGTTACTATGAAAGCTCTTACTCTTTTGGAAACTTAGTTGAGTTGCAACGAATATTCTATCAATAAATTCGTCACATCGCAAATAATGGTTGCGTTAGAAAAACCACACTAAGTTCTTAGCGAAGGTTTTGGCTGTCATAAGGGCCTTACCAATGGTTTTGGTTGTGGCTAAGGTCCTCTATGTTGTAATTTAGGCCACAATATGAGTTATTTCTAAGGCTAAACTACTATTAGAATACTTTTTAAATTTGTTAGTTAGCCTCAAGTACCGTTTTACTACGTGATCAACATCGACTAATTAACTAATACACGAGATGATCAAGTGACATAATATGGTGTAATCTTGATGGTGTAGGCAATTACAGTGAACACAAATTCATGGACAAATGCTGGACATGCCGCAAATCATATATATGACATTCTTTACATGATGGGGCGAGATGATATTGATGTTGGTGTAGGAGGTGATGGTGGAATACTTGAAAATGGTACAATACAACCAAATGTTGGTGGTTATCTTCCTATAATTGACCAGGTATTGTAACATGATTAATACACTTATGTCGCATAATATGCTTCTTAATTGAGTGGATAACAAATTATGTAAATTTTATCAACAGGGAAGTGGAACCGCGGGATCTTGTAGATATAGACAAGCAATTCCTATTGAAGGTGGAGGAAGATTAGACATTGATACAAATTTTGGATTGCGAAGAAGCGTTCTTCCACAAGTATACACATTTTGATCGTTATTACTAATATAGTAGTTGAAGCGAATTTAAATTATTTTTTTAGTTCCATTTGCATTAAGGTATGGATTGTTAAACGACACATTTTTCAAACAATATTCATCACTTGTTTTACACTGAAAGCTCATTTTTCTAGGTGCCCAAACATGTTTTAAGGTTAACATGTTGTAATATTACTAAATTTTTTGCAAAAATACGGGCTAAAACTCAACTTCTAAATAGTTGTAAAGTTAAATTTTCACTTTCTATTGACATTTCAATAACGGATGAGAGGTTAAACATCATTTAAGACAATTTTTTAATTTACATGGTAGGGAAACCGAAGATATTTGCCTCTTCGACAAGCAACCGCGCAACAAGTAATGATCAAGACGATATCAAAAGGTCCCGTTAGCGTGTTATTAACCGGAGCACACACCAATTTGGCCATTTTTCTTATGACAAATCCAAAGTTAAAGAAAAACATCAAACATATTTACATCATGGGTGGTGGTGTGAGGTCCAAGAACCCAACTGGTTGTTGTCCCAAAAATGCAAGCTCATCTTGTCAGCCTCAACAGTGCGACGACCGTGGTAACATGTTCACAAACTTTATAAGTAATCCATATGCGGAATTTAACTTCTTCTGTGACCCCTTTGCTGCATATCAGGTAATCCAACAATCCAAACTTGGTTATCTGAATTGTGACTGCCTTTTAATTAGCGATCAATTAATTAATTACCACCAAATTCTAAGTGTCACAAATTTCCCTACCAATTTACCACCAAGTTGTTGTTAGTATCATGGATCATTGCAGCGGATTGATGTTGCATCTGGTTCATCATTGTGGTCGTTTGTAAAGTGTAATCGAAAGTAGGTATTCTGTGTGTGATAAGATTATCGAGAGAGAGATAACAGAAAGGATCAATTGATTAATTATAACTGATCTTGGTAAATCAGAATGTTTACATACGAATCCTATATATACACTAATAAGGAGGCAGTTTCTGCAATGTTGGCGCCAACAACCGTCATCAACGGTTTGATCTTTGCCATATTGACAGAGATGCCCCTGAAGTTCTTAATCTATACTAACAGTACACAAATAGCATCTAAATAAATATATAACAATAATAATACGATTTATATTCTAACTTATAATCTAATAGTTGTAACTATCACAAATTTTGCGACTGTTACACTGCGAGATCGCTTACTTGCAACATCTATTTAGTTGCACAATACAGTTGCAAATACTTGTTGGCAACCAGGCTCACAAACTTTGATCTAAATTTATTATAACTTAGTATTATAAACTCCTAATCACTATCTATAGACTCAACGAATTTTATCATAACCCAACTCAAACTTCTAAAAAATCATCCCAACAAACCTTGGACTTGTCTTAAATTTACTAAATATTAATTCAAACTCTAACTAAGTAATAACATAAAATAACTATTAAAATCAAGATTATTCCATCAGTTGTGTGGTGGTGGTCTCAAACTCTTTCAATCTAACTCATTTCTTCAGGTTATTCATTCAGGAATTCCAATCACTCTTGTTCCATTAGATGCAACGAATACGATTCCCATTACCCAAGAGTTCTTTAAAGCATTTGAGCAAAATCAGCGTACATACGAGGCACAATATGTTTTCAAGTCATTGAAGATTTCTCGTGATACTTGGTTTAATGATCAATTCTTTACGGTATATACAATAGATCTTAGTTAAAGTTGTTTAATTGATTATAAGAGTTAATTGGTTTAATATTGATGTTTTCAGAGTTATTTCATGTGGGATTCGTTTACGGCGGGTGTTGCAGCATCATCGATGCGTAACATACACAAAGAACTCGAGGAAAACGAGTTTGCAGATATGGAGTACATGAATATTACGGTCGTTACTTCAAATAAACCTTATGGGATAGCTGATGGCTCAAATACATTCTTTGATGGTCGTAAGATCCCAAAATTCAACTTGAAGAAAAATGGAGTTCATAGTGGTCATGTTCAAATAGGTATTCGAGATCCCTTTTGTCTTCGTGAGAATGCTAAAGGGATATGTAAGGTAGCTAGCTTTAATTGTTTAATAAATCTTGTGATCCTTATTTCTTCATAACTTGTATGTATTGATATAATTATTTTTTCTTTCAACTACATAGGATGGTTACACCGAAGAAATCATTGGACCGGATTCAGTGCGTGTACATGTAGCAACACGAGCAAAGCCAAATCGCGACAAAACAAGTACCTTGGATAGAGAATATTTTGTCAACTATCTTGATGTATGTTGACATCAAACAATTTGAAGGAATTTTGACATACTTTTTAATTACATTATGTGTACGATGATAACAGAAGTTTGTAACGGTTTTAGGTACTAAATCGACCTCAAAATAAAGGGCGATTCAGTTTTACAACGGAATTCCCTCATTACAAAGAAGTTGTCTATAAACCCAAGTTCAAGGGGAAGAAACTTGGGAAAACTGTCGTGTTTGATATGGATATGAGCGTTGGGGATTTCTTGACGCTCTTTTATCTACTTAAAGTACCAGTAGAAGAAGTTTATCTGAAGGTAAGTTGTTTTTTATTGTTCGAATCTACTAGAGGTGATAACTACGACTCGTTTACTTGCTATTAAGTAACATTAATAATGTAATATTGTAGCCCAAACTCGTATCAAGTTTCAATTTGTTATTTATCTATTATAGGCTATACTTGTAACCGGAACTGGTTGGGCGAACGTTGCAACGATAGACGTAGTGTATGATTTGCTACATATGATGGGTCGTGATGACATCGTTGTTGGTTTAGGTGAATCATTTGCCGTGAACCAGTCGTATCCCAATGACCCTAACATTGGTGTTTGCAAGTATTCAAAGGCTATACCGCACGGAAGTGGGGGTCGTTTGGACTCGGATACACTTTATGGTCTTGCTCGTGATCTACCAAGGAGCCCAAGAAGGTACATGCCCGAAATCCTAAACCCTAAACCATAACATCTGAAAACTTATAACATTTGCATGAACAATGAAGAGATAATATGTTATTGTATTCATTGGTTCATATGTAGGTATACAGCAGAGAATTCAGTTAAATTTGGAGCGCCTCGTGACACAGATTTCCCTCAACTTCGACAACCATTAGCACTAGAAGTTTGGAGATCGTTAGTAAACTCGACCGATGATGGATCAAGAATTACAATCTTGACTAACGGGCCGTTAACAAATCTAGCAAACATCTTACTTTCAGACAATAATGCTAGTTCGTTCATTCAGGTGATCAATCATATTCATCTTCTTGTATCTCTTATTAGATAAAACCCAATGTTGTAATATGCAATCGCAGGAGGTATTTATACTTGGAGGACATGTGAACTACAAGAAAAACGAAGAAAAGGGGAACGTGATCAATGTTCCTTCAAACAAGTATGCGGAACTAAACATGTTTCTCGACCCGTTGGCTGCAAAGACGGTATTTGATTCATCAGTTGACATCACACTCATCCCTCTTCATTTGCAACGCAAAGTTTATGCGTTTCCGAAGATCATAAAAATGTTGCAATCTATGAACATGACACATGAGGCTATTTTCACTCGACGTTTGTTGATGAGGCTTCATCGCTTGCATCAAAGACATCACTTGTATCAACATGTGGTATGGCGTTCGCAGTGTCTTGCACTTGAACATCATTGATTAGATTGGTTAATTCGGTTAACTGATAAAAGATTTCAATTGTAGAAATTAAAAATGAAAAAAAAAAAGACGAAATTGCCAAAATAGACATTTTGACTATAAAAATTACCAAAATAAACATTGATTTTTAGCTTACGGTTTCTGGTCAACACCAATCAGAATCTGTCACGTACCTCATCCGTAGGCTTAGCCGGCGCTTTTTTGCCGACGGTTTCTAGGGCTGAAATCAAAGTCGACTTTCCTAGTCCCACATGATGACCAATAAGGACCTGACACGTGTCGCATTACGTAAGCTATTTTAAAGCGTAAGCTAAATCACAAAAAGCGTCGGCTTAGCCTACGCTTTTCAACCGTCCATTATTAATTGGCTTCGTAATGGGCAGCTGGAAAGCGAAGGCTAAGCCGGCGCTTTTTGTGATTTAGCCTACGTTTTAAAATAGCTTACGTAACGGGACACGTGTCAGATTCTTATTGGTTCTGACCATAAAACCGTAAGCTAAAAATCAATGTATATTTTGGTAATTTTATGATCAAAATGTCTATTTTGGTAATTTTCAATGAAACGGGTCAAATGGATCGGGCAAGACGTGCTATTACTTTATTTATGTAGTTTCATAAACATATAATTATCTATTTTACCACCTCTAAACTTTCTCACTTAAACTCGTGACCTACATTTCAGAACATGTTTGCGGGTGAGATTTTAGGTGCCATTATCCTTACCAGTGATCAAAAACTTCTAAACTCGACTTTTGAAATCAAGCATTTGAAGGTCAATGCAGAAGGAAGGTTATCCAGTGATGGAGAAGTAATGTTTGACACACAGAAAAAGAAAGGAATTAAAGTATTGCAACGATTCAATCATGAATCTTGTTACAATATTTTTTCAAATCATCTTCTTCGCCGGAAACAATATGCTGTGATTGGAAGCTTTGATGAGCAAAAAACGCTTTGGGCTTCACCGGTATAATCATCAAGCATTCATACTTTTAGGTCAATAAGATGGATAAGAGATACTTAAAAGTGTATGCTTGTTTGTCCAAGTATTAAAGAGTAAACAAGATTTGCATATGTTCAGCTTTTGTCACATAAAAAAAAAATAAGTGATTTTAGTAAAATACTTAAAAACCTATGAAGTTATGTATTTTAATAAGGTTGTTTTTTAAATATTTAGTACACGAATTAATAAAAGTATACAAAATGCAAAATAAAAGACAAGAGAGTTTGATACTTTGATGGGTCAACATGACTCGTTGTGAGCATTCTGTCTTGCTTCCTCTAAGACTCCGCGTAGTACAGCCTCCTATGAGCGTTACCAAAGAATTTTGTGTGTTAAAGCATTGCATACGAATGTTACAAAATTTGTCATTTAGAAACTAATATTACAGTGTTTTTTCCTTTAAATATTAATATTACGATGTTTGTTTTGTCCTTTGGCAATATAGATATTTCACATTTAAGCAGGGGCGGATTTAGCATGGGTCAAGGGGTATCCCCGGATACTGCTTGACTAACCCGCGCAATGTAAAAAAAATGTCAAAAACCGACTCTCGCAATCTTGAGTTTTCAGCTGCATTCGTGTCAGCAGGTCGTGCGAGCGACGCATTAGTTTAAACAAATTTGGATCTAAAACCTATTGTAAAACCCATCACAAGACCTTGAAACACATTATGAGGTTTATCCTTATAAACCAAGCATTTTGTATTCACCCCACCAATGTGAGACAAGGTGAAACTCACATATGAGACATTTTATTCACCACATATTTCCAACATTATATTGAACTTAAAGTTAGAGTTTTTTTTTTATATTACAAAAACTTCACAAAAATGAAATAAATATAGTTAAACAAAAAAAAAACGTACCTTATAAAATTTATGATTTATTTTTAATGATTGATGAGTTATTGTACATTTAAAGGTATGCTTATTTTGAGTGTACGTAAAACTATTTTGATGGCACCTAAAGTTTCTTTTTTTTTGTATTTATTTATTTAAAAGCAGTTGAAAAAAAAAATTATTTATTTGATATGTATGTTAACGTGTTCCTTGTATTATATGTGGTATATTTAATTTTTAAGTGTTTTATATATGGTCGTTTCGTGTACGAAAAGCAAGGCGCTTTATCGCCTCGCGTTTCACGCCTCGGTTTTTTACGTTGTACGGGATAAAAAAAAATCGGATACCGCTAAACAAAAGTTCTAGATCCGCCACTGCATTTAAGTTAACTATATTAGTTAACACTAATTAGTATAAATGTCATAATCAATACAAACATTTGAAATAAAAAACAATTATTGCAATTATTAAATTTAAAAATAATAGCAGCAAGTTGGAGTAAAATTTAGACAAAATTACAAAATTCAACCTTTATGTTTAAAGGTAATCACAAATTTCAACATTTAACTATCTTAAGTACACATGACAACCTTTAAGTAACCTAGATTGTTTCAATCGCAACCTTTAGCTTGACTTCCGTTAATTTCGTCCGTTAACTCCCCTCACGTGTTTCTCACAAGGACCGAAAGTGTAATTAACACAAATACACACATCTGCTACTCCCTCTTCTCTCTGCCATTCACAACCATATCGTCATCCCCTTCGCCAGCGTCCTCCACCACCGCAACAACCAACCACCACTGGTTGTTATCCATTATCATATCTTCACCGTGACCAAGCAGACCCACCATCAAGATCTTCACCGAACCACACCACCGCTTCACCAAAACAGATCTGAAATCGATGATGGTGAAACAGATCTGAAATCGATTTTAGGGCTTTGCTGATGATTCATGGAGTCGATTCTAGGGTATATAACTCTCGATTTTGCAGTAACTAGTGCAGGATTCATGTAGGTGATTTTAGGGTTTAAAACCCTCGATTTTGATGATGATTCATGGCGGTGAACATTGGTGGTGGGTGGTCAGAGAAGTGTAGACGAAATAGTGGAAGATGACGATGATTATGGTAGCAGTGGACTGGTGGTTGTGGGTGGTTGCGATGAGTTTGTAGTAGCGATGGTGAGGTTGCGGTGGTGCGATGGTTATTCAATGATGTAATACATTTTCGTGGTCATGATTGTCTCATTGTAGCTCTTAGGTTTACCGGTTGCGAGGACAACTTATGACAATTTATATGCCTCAGCAAATTTCGAATTAAAAATTCTGACGTCAAGGTAAGAGACATCCGAGCATTGGCAAAAAATGATCCCGATGAGAAATTTTTTTGGGCCAGCTAGTGTTTCTGTAATTTTGGTTTTGGTATGGTTTGAGCTCAAAATTCGACATATGGTTACACACCTTTATTTGAAAATTTTGAGCTCAAGATTTAATAAAAAAACGTTTGAAGAAAATCTATCCTCTTTAAGAAACTTTAAAGAAGTCAAAAAACGTTTTTTTAGTTTTTTAAATACGCATAAATGTTTTTATAAAAAAATATTTTAAAATTTAATAAAAATCTAAATTTGACTTAATCAACTCATTAGTAATAATAAAACAGAAAAATAAAGGGTTGAGTTTTGTATCAATCTTAAAACACAATGATTTTAAATGAAAAGTACAAGGAGGATATAAGCCAAGTAAAAACTAGAGAGAGAGGGGTACGTATAGCATACGCTTGGGTTATTTTCCCAAAAGTATGGTAGATGTACATGGTGAGGTCATTTTTATGATATATATGGCTCGTTAGAAAAGACAATGAAACTAGATGAAACAAATAAGGTGGTTGTAGTTATTCTTGAGAATTAAGTACACACAATTGAACTTAAATAAAGACAAAGAACAAAGTCACCCTGATCAAAACGAAACAAACGAGCTGGAAAAACCAGTTATTCTTAGGATTTAAACAAATAGTCCAACAAGACAACAGCCGTAATAACGAGATGAAACTAACTAAATGTATGATTCTAGCCCAGAGTTGAAATTGGTAACAAAATCATCCATCTCCGTTGCCGACAGACACACGCCAATCTCCAAATCTTCATTGGATTCTCTACACGCATTAACAGATATAGATCCACTATAATCGATCGAAACCATTTCATACTTGATGGGATTCCCAAATCCAAAATCCAAGTCATAAAATCTGAGTTTTGGTGTTCCAGCAACTCCCGTAATCCCACCAATATTCTCAATCGGTTCTAAATCCTTCACGACTCCATCCTTATCGGTCAACATCTTATGTAGATTCTCTCCCATCAAACTAGCAGCCGTCAAGAATCCCTTCTTTCCCTTTAAAATCTGGGTTTTTGCTAGACTCAGACACGGGAAGACACAATTACCAAAGTAAGCGGTTGGGATCGGTGGATCCATTCGTGACCTACAATCAATCGCGAAAGAGAATACTTCTAGCTC
>WOUH02000039.1:1416388-1428506 GCA_009936405.2 Stevia rebaudiana
TTCATACATAGGCTTTTCTGGTACGAAATGAGCCACTTCAAATAGATTCATTGCTCCGGCCCAGAATACGATTAATCCGGCATGGGCTACATGAGCCCCTAGTAGTTTACCGGATAAATTGATAAGCCGGGCATTCCCGGCCCACCAAGTGAAACCAAAGTACATAGACCTAAAGCTAAAATCAATCATTTAACCAGGTTCAAAACCAAACTATAACTAACCCAAATTTAATAAAAAATGAACCTAAAAGTAAAATAGTTTAATAGAATTAGACAGGAGTAACTAGTAAACACTTGAGTTCCTCTAGGAACCATACAGATATAGAAGCAATCATATGGCTCAAGAATGATTAGATAATCAATGACTTTAATACGAACCCAAAAGTTCAAAGAAGTGTGTACTTTATTTTCAATAATCAACAAAACTAATAAAAAAGAAAAGCCAACCCTAGTATTTGTACTAAATCCTAAAGATAACTAAAAAAACTAAACAATATAAATATACTTCAGAAATTTTAACTATGAGATAATCATGCATCAATTAGTGTCTCATGCTAAAAGCAAGGTAAAGATATCAATGCCCTACAAGTTTACAAGCGATGTATACTCATAGTTAGAGGTGTTCAAAAAACCTAGTTTTGAAACCGGTGGTTCCTACCCAAACCAAAACCGGCCCTACTCGAACTTGCGATTCCAGAGTTGTTCCACCTTCTCTGAAAATCATAACTGGAACCATTTCCACTCTATTAGCCAAAAACTAGTAAGGAACTGGTCAAAAACCCGAACTAGTTCCTCTCTACTTGGTTATTGACGTTTGTTGACCAGTCCATAACTGGTCCCTCTCTACCAAGTTATTGACTTTTGTTGACCAATCCAGAACTGGTCCCTCTCTACCAAGTTATTGACCTTTGTTGACCAAACCGGAACTGGTCCCTCTCTACCAAGTTATCGACTTTTTTTACCAAACCGGAACCGGTTCCTACCCTGAACCGGCCCTCAAAAAAAAATGAGCACCTCTACTTGTTTTTGCAAATAAAAAAGTTATTAAGCATGTCGTAATTTTACTTGAATTGTAAGTCCTGTTGGTGCTTGTCTAGGAAAATATCATCAGAGTAATTGTCATCAGAGTAATTGTCGGGGTTTTTTATTTGAACGGCGTTTTTTTCTCACGTATATCCCTCACTTTCGCGGCCCGTAAGCAAGGTTGACTACTCGACCTCCGTGAGAATCCACGACCACACCAGATGCGCAGGAACCCCGTGGAATGGGTAAACCTTCGCCCTCCATCAGAATCAAACCCAGTTTAAATCCAGATTCGATTAATCACCTGATGTTCTTCAAACCGTCCCAGATGGATTCGAACCCCTGACCTACACATTGAAAGGTAGAAGCTCAAACTATTGAGCTAAGTTTTCATGACAGAGTAATTGTCGGTTTGATGAGCATTTTCTAAACCAAAAATAAAGGTTTTGTTTCGAACAGAAAGAACATGAAAAGATTCAAATAAACAAGATATAAACACAACAAAGTGCATACTATTCTAAGCAACAATTACAACTATATCAACGAATCAGCAGCCCTTCAAAAATTACACAAAAGTCCCTTCCTCACAGTTTTTTTTTCCTTTTTTGCCCCGGGTACATACAACTACAACGTTGTTAGATTACAAACCAACAAAAAAAGAAAACAACAGTCGTCACAAACAATGCCCCTCAGTTAAACAAGAAGCTTCACACGTGTTAGTTATCTATCGGTTAGATTAACCCTCAAGACTCGTTTTCCCCATTCTGAAGAAAACTTGATTCTTCTTCTGTAGACACACTTGCAAAAAGACACGCACGTGGTAACAACCTTAAAAAAAGTTGTCATCAAGATTCCATATTCTTGACTATACTTGAAAAAACCCGGCATTTGCATTCGCCAGATAATAATAAGATACTGTTATATGATTAACCTTCATGGATCAAAAGGTCCTTTGCAATTAATGCAATACGTTGTTTTGCACTATCTGAACGCAGCCCGTCTACTTTAAACCCCATCTGTTTAAAAAAAAAAAAAAAAACTTTTATGATCAAACAAGCAAGATAATTGATGATGTGTCGCGTGTGTGTATATAAAAAAATGACCGACCTCGGTTTGACTATCGGGCATGAACCACCTTAAGAGAACACCAAGATGAACAACGGCTGGTATTATCTTGAAAAGTAATGGAGTTGTCACCTACAAACTCGCTTTTGTTAGTGATCCGTATTTAACATGTTTGATCCATTTACTTAATAAAAAAAACTTATTAACAAATCCATCAGTGTTATGCTTTATCTCTAATGGGAATAAAGTTGACAAAATGATTGGTTATGTTAAACGCACACATCCTCCTAAATCATATTATTTTAAAAAAAAAATATTCATTATTGCAGCAAAGACGAAAGTTAAAAAAAAAAACCTATTAAGACATTTTAAATTAAAAAAAAATCATTATTGCAGACAAAAGGGAAAAAAAAAAGTTTATAATATTATATTGCAAAGGAAACTAAATGTGACTATAAGTGAATGCATACCAGACTAAGGGCAGTAGTTCCAAGAAGCAGCATATACAGCTTCCCCTGAAAGGGAGATGAGTCAAGATATATTAGGAAAAAAAATATTAAAAAAACATAAACATGATTACGCTAGTAAAAAAAAAAAAAATTCTAAGCAAATTAAATAAGTGACATTAAAAAGGATGTGAAAGAGAAACCTCAACAAGATGAAGATTAGAAGCACGACTGAGAAGGACAAAAGCGAACTCTCCTATTTGTGCTAAAGACATCCCAACCTGCATCAAATAACTTTTATTATTAATAAAAAATATATATAGAAACTAGAAAGTCCAAAATTTGAATTTAAATTAAGTCGAAATATTCCTTATATTTTCAACCAGTTCATTAAAAATTATCTGCATGACGACAATAAAGGTAACACCAATAAGGTGTTGGTTGGATGAGATGGGTTTTAATAGTCAAAATGGGTTCTGGTCAAACCACGTTGTTTCAGTACGTGAATTTAAAAACATTTAAAAATAATGATCTAATGAGTATAATTTGATTGCAAAAGTTAATTTATTTATTTTTTAGATGATTTACGAAGCTTTATGCATTAAAATATCATCTTTTGTGAAATTAACCAGTTTGACCCAGTTGACCAATTTCCTTTTAACATACATACTCTATTATCGCTATTAAAAAAAAAACTGAAATTAAAGTTTCGGAGGGTGGTAAATCTTACAAGAACTGAAGTTTTGTTGTTGTAGCCAAAACCCTTGACAACCACAGAAATTACAAGTGTTTTGGCAATAACAACCAACAGAACCGATGCTAACAGAATATCGATGTGGTTCCAAAGAAAATGAACATGAATCAGCATTCCAATGCTCGCAAGAAATAGAGCTGCAAAGAAGTTGCGAATCGGTTCAACCTGCATTAATAAAAACTTCAATCCAACCATCTATAAACAAGTATAATTATACTTTACTCAATTTAATAAACAAATCTGAAGGGAATCTTACTTGTTCAAGTGTATGTTGAGCAAGATCAGTTGTTGATATCATAACACCAGCAGCAAATGAACCCAGTTCTAAACTTAATCCCAGTTTATCACTAGACTGAAATTAAATAACACATAAGTTAATTATATAATATATATATAACCGATTAATCAAAAGATTAAACCATAAGTTCAAAACACAAACCCAGGCTACTAGAAGGCAAAATGCAACAGATGCTAACTGATACAGTTCATTGGTCTGCACAGAACATTAAGAAATGAAGAATACGCGTTACATAATGATTATTAAACATCGTTCATATAATATAATAATTTCAGTTAAAATTTGCAAGGAATTTGAATAATTAAACACCTGTGAAGAGAGGTTTATCATCAGTTTAAGGAACCATGGTAAGCCCGTTCGTGACAATATTGTTAAAACTGCCAAAAATCCAACCAACGCCACCAGCCTGACTAACTAAGAATCAGTATATGATGAAATCAACAGAAATCTCCAATTTTGTTGAGCAATATTTATGTAAAATTATATATAATTGTGCTTTACCCAAACCAATATATAAGATTGAAAATCCAATATAATTAAATTATAAAGTAATTAAAATATCAGAAACTTACGATTTAGTCATGGATATTACTCCTTGAAGAACACCTGAAGTTCCACCAAGGACTGGAAGAAGAGCAAACAATAAACCCACAGCACAATCCTATATTTAAAAGAGATAAAATAGATTAATTTTTGAAAATTCATGAAATGTGAGTAAAAATTAGGATGTGATAATTATAGGGGCAAAAATGGCAAGCACCTGTAAGATGAGGGTCCCAATAGTAACTTGTCCATGAAGGGCATTGACGCTATTCTTCTCCATCAAAAATTTTAAAACCTGCATATTTAACAGTGTACAACATTAATCAATATATAATTATTAATTAATATATAATAAAACATAAAGGTTTGTAAGTTCAAAGCAATAAAAGTAATTCTTACCACTGCTGTTGAAGACATTGAAAGCAGCACACCAACAAAAACGCCTTCGGAAGATTTACCACCACATAACTGTAAATGTCATCCAATTAAAGAAATAAATATTATGCAACAACTGATATAAAAATATTAACATTGGTTAAAATATAATGTCATCGGCTTACAGAGGCTGTAATTCCACATATGCACATAAATAAGAAACTCTGAAGTAGTCCTCCAAGAACAGCAACAGCTCGAACAACTTTAAGCTAAAAATTATTAAACTATTATTTAATTTAATTTCTTACCTTAACAACAGTATATCATATAAATATAGCTTTAATTAAGAATCCAACCTTTGCCATGGAGAACTCCAGCCCTAAAGCAAAAAGAAGAAAAATTACACCAAATTGCGCAACTGTTTCTACCTGCATGTACACATGAATTTTAATTATTTCTTAAAATTCAAATATTTATTGAAATTTATTGAAATTACAGAACACTCTGAAAATAAGTAAAACAGGTTCAATATTATTTTTCATGTCAGAATTAGATTCATATTGACATACTTGAACCAGTTCGCTGACTACATCCAGTCCACCAGGCCCAACTAAGGATCCTGCCAGCAAATAGCCAGTAATAACCTGTTAAAACAAAAAGATTCACATAGATCAATCATAAAAAAATTGCAAAAATAAATGGTAAATTAACTAAAAATATAAACACAAAAATAATGAGTAAAATAGTGTTCATACCGGCTGTCCAGCACAAGCGAAAGCAATGCCACCACAAGTGGCAGATACAATGACAACAACAAGATCTGAGATTAACCTGTAAATTCGCCGTATTATAAATTGCTTAGATGATTTATTATTATTTTTTTAACAACATACCATTGGGATGATAGACATTGAAATAAAAAAAGTACCTCAAGTCTAACTGTAGTACTGGATATTTTGATTTGAAATTGGATATTATAAAAACATTATCCTGAACAATAAATGAGGAAACATAAGTACATGATGCCACTAAATTATATAAAGTTTTAGAATTTTACCTTTCTGTCAATTAGTGTTGGTGTCTCTTCTGCTCCGTTGTCGTTATCAATATTGAAAACATTATGAAGTTGAAATGATCTACAAATTTTTCTTCAATATTAGTAGTATTCTAATTTATAGCTTCTGTACAGGAAATGAATAATATGAATGGAAAATAATTTATATGAATCATCACAATATTAAGTTATAAAGATATAAGAACCATACTTATCATCCTTTGTGTCGTTTTTCTTGGACTTAACCCTAGCTACAGTCTCCAATACAGCCTGATGAAAACACATGTACATACAACAAAATCAGCCAACAACAATACTTGCAGAGTCTGAATTAATTAACGTTTAAAGATTTACTCAAAATAGGATGTCTTAAATTCCGATAAGAATAAAAACAGATTAAAGTATAAAAATAAAAATAAAAAAAATAAAAACCCAATGAATATTTTGAAGAGATAAAAGTGCTTGGGTTATTGGATAGTAATAATAGTTTTGCTTAAGTGTGTGCATTACTATTTGCTAATCAGAAGGTTATTTAAATAAAAAAGAAATATACAGGTGATCAAAGACATATGCTGCAAACAAATAAATTCAAGAAATTAGTAACTTCATTAGTCAAAAAATAAAAAATTTATTTCAATTTACACTGGAAGTTTAATTGCATATTACAGTTTGAAAACATTTCCTTCATAATCTTCATTATGATGAAATGTAATGAGAAAATTAATTCATCTATCTGAGACTAAATAAAAAAATGACACTAACCTGTTGACCAGCAACACTGTTGTTGAAGCTGCCTGCGTCATTTTCTGCAAATTCAATAAATGTGCAGATGGTAAACATGCATCATATATTTTTGAAACTATAAGCCGAAATATATATGTACCGTAATATATTGACATATATTAATTTACATTAGTTATATATTTCGGCTAATAGATACTTTATTTTATGTATTCTAAGGAGTAAAAGTAAAACAGATACTAATAACAATATGTTATCACTATGTTCATCTGGTGACAGTGAATCACAGAGCTAAAGAACTATTGGATTATAAGATGACATGATGTAGATACACAATGATACAGCCCACTGTTTTGCCTCCAATAACAAGGGTATTGAAGATATTTATAATGATATATTATAACACTTAAACCTCTGAAATAGCACTTTTCAGACGATAAGTCATCTAATGCCACCTGTCCTTTTTATTAAAAACCACAAAAAAATTATGACCGGAAAGATCAACTACACAAAATTAGTCAATCATTATCCAAAAAGGCATTGAACTCAGATGTAAAGACAAAAGATTGTAGATAGAGTGTGTAATACTGTTATAAAGTTTAATACTAAAAATGTTCCACACGAACATGAACTACACTTAGGTTTCTATAGAGAAGAAAACATGCAAGTACATTAAACTTCATAAAAAGAACCAAATCGAAAGAATAAGTTCAGTGAAAAATGTGCAATCATCCATTTAAAAAATACTAAACTTATATAGAAAATCAAAATCAGTCTCATTTGAATAGATGCATGTTGATAGAGAATCTCAAAGCCAATGCATCGACCTGTGTGAAGCTTCAAATTCAAGATAAATCTTCACATAAAAAGCCTCAAAATTAATGCCAAAGATGCTCTAAATCGAAGCTAATTAATAAGATCCATTCAAGGTCAATTTGACAAAAGAAGTCAATCTTGATCTTCCAGGTCAATGATCTCCAAATTTAAGCAACAATGAGGCGAATCAATCATCTAAAACAAAAAGCCCTAAAATTTTCAACTGGAAAACGAATCAATTCCTCTAACTAGCTAACAATAACAGCTGATCTACTGAATTCCACTTTTCATTCAGAATAGAATGCAGAAATTAAAATCCTACCCAATTCACATAAACAAACAAAGCATGCATTGTGTAACCCTAGATAAAAAACAATCAGATCTAATTAACCAACCTTCGTTCTGATCATTCTCAGTAAACTCTTTCTCCAGAGCACGATCGATCATGCCGGCGAAGCTCCGGTCTCTATCCGTAGCAGAAGAGCCATTCACGGTGGCATTATTAACAAATCCGTCGGCGTTGTCCACCAGCTGCAGCTGATCTGCGGTGGAGATGACGACGGTGGAACAAATTAATGGAATCAGATAAAGAAAGTAGATGAGAGAACGACGCCGGAGATAGTCGGAGGGTGTCCCCCTATTCATCGCAGCAACGGCGACCGAGGGATCCGCAGGCCGGCGTACGGACGGGGTGTGTGTGTTTGTGTGTGTGAACTTGTGTCGGTATTTGTTTCAGTGACGTTTTGATGGTAGTTGTCTGGAAGAGAAGAGCCGAGTGGGGTCAGTGTTGGAGTGACCCACACAGCCAGCCAACAAGTTGGAGGATGGAAACCATATGTTTTTATATCGACCATAAAGTTACTACTATAATGAAAATAGTGTGAATTATTGTAGAGTGTTGAATAATAATTCCACTTCTGTAATTAGTATTATGATTTATACATTTTTTGTTTCTAAAACATTGAAGTGGGAGCTCTTGCACTAAATTTAAAAGTTAGTAATGAAATAACAATAATAGATACTGAGATACTGTTGGTAATGGTGTTGGTAGAGAGATAGAGAGGGCTATACTTTGTTGACGGTGTTGCTAGAGAGATAGAGCGAAGAAGAGAGGGGTTTATGTGAGAGTCACGAGTGGACGTGGTGATCAGAGCTAGCCATGACTTGTGCATGAG
This sequence comes from Stevia rebaudiana, assembly GCA_009936405.2. NCBI lineage: Eukaryota > Viridiplantae > Streptophyta > Magnoliopsida > Asterales > Asteraceae > Stevia > Stevia rebaudiana. Next base: position 1,424,678 of record WOUH02000039.1, read on the forward strand.
GTGCAATAACACGTAAACATTTTTATGTAAATTTTGAATTTTTTATATGAAAACTTATTTTCAAAACAATAACATATAAAATCTAAAACCTAATAATAATCTAGCATCAAAATTGTTTTAGATTCATATAAACCAATTCTAAATTTTAAATTCATTGCATAAAAACATTGTAACCTTTTTAACATATTTAACTCATTAATCTTTTAACTTATCTCAAAAATATATTAAACAAAATTAACAACCAGGGTTCAAGCACCCAACAGTCAATTTTTATGATTTCTTTGTTCCCAACTTTACCACTCCTCTTTCCCTACATCCTTACCTCCTACGGCCCTTCAATCAGCAATCCAAAATCGCATATTTTGCATTGGTTGAGTGGTCGGGATCTTTTTGCCCCATGTGGCCCTCCTTCCAGAGAAACGTAATCACTCAATCATCGATTGAAGAAGTTTTAAATTTCTATTTCTATTTTTCTTTTTCATATTAAATATATATTTCCTATTTACAATGCAATAATTTATATTTCACTTATTTGACCCTTTATTTTTATTATTTCATTCGTTCACCATTTAAATTTTTTTTTATTCAACGGTGTCTAGATAAGTTTTTAACATAGTTAATAATGTACCAAGTCATTAGAAAAAAAAAAGATTTTAGCTATGACTAAAAGCAAGATTGATGTGTTTCAACCTGGCATTCACATACAATTAGTCTACCCGAAGTGAATGGGCCAGTTTACTAAGAAATTGGCTTAAAATAAATAAGAAGCGTAAGAAAATTAATAGCCATTAGATTATAAGTAATAGTTATGATTAAAACAAGTTGTTATTAATAGCCATTACATTATAACTAATAGTTATGATTAAAACAAACTGTTATGAGCATTTTAGTAATGACCACTCTTGTTTACTTTTTATCAATTTCCTCACTTTTTTAAATATTCATAAGTTTTATGTATGACATTATTTTCTTTTTCTTTTTAATTATACCATACAAACAAGTGTTTTTATCTTTAAAACGAACTAGATTTGTCTGGCTCGCGCGTTGCGGCGAGCATGTGCATGTTCCTCACAAACTTGGATTTATAATATGTGTCTCGTGATGCTCATGTTTGTATTTAGTTGGTATGGGTTAAGCTTTTTCCAAGAGACTACATATATTACAACAAAAAGATTACCAAGTCTAAGTGAGGTTCCAATCTAAATCTAGAAGTAGAGCATGCTAGCGTTTCTCTAAATATCCCATTAGTTATGAGCCTTGTTTTCTTTGGGGGCCTTAATTGTGTTACCTGCACAAAAGTAATAATTGAATATCCAGATAGATGCCTAAAGGCATTTGCATAAAAGTATAAGTTTACAAAGTGGGTTGCTTGTGAGGTGAGAGTGCTTAGGAAAAATAACATAAATAACAAAAGATAAAATATTGACTTGCATAAAAAAACAAACACATATGCAGTAAAGATAGGTGTTTCGCAAGCTCACCTCACCTGTAAATATCCATCAAAAGGGGACCTGTGGTGAGCCACCAAGAAGGCTTTATCCTGAATCCGTTACAGAACATGTGAGTATATAGCTCATAAATCTATAAGTTAATTGATAGAAAAAGAGACTTCATTTGTGTTGAGCCAGACTCTTATATAGCCTACTATTTGTTAAATATTCAAATACCCTCTTATAAATTTCATAACATCCTAATATACCCTCTTATTTTTTTTTAATCTATAGGAGCATTAATAGGGCACGAAAATTTTGTTCATTGTGATTTCCTTCATGTGTATTCTATAAATTCCATCTTTAATCCAACAGCTTGTCTTGTGTGTTGTAGCAAATCCCATGATGATTCTGTCAAATCTTTTAAGATTCTTAGTAAAGGATGCAAAATGACAAACTGTGTCATCTGAATCTTTATGGATTTATAATTAACATTATATGCAAATAAAAGAGAGTTATGTAGTTGTTATTTATTTAACAACACTCCAACAGATATGGCGATTGGGGTCCTTTGATACATGCATAATCCATAATCCAAATGCCAGATCAGTCGCTAATTAACGTTTTCTATTTTGTAAATATGAGCATGTTAATCCACTTACACATATGACAGTGAGTGAACCATTTAGTAAAAAACATGAATAAGTATAACAATATAGGAAAAAAAAGGTTTGGACAATAAGCACAATCAGTCCATTTTGTGCAAACAGGACGAAATCATTGTTCTTTCGATGACAAGGCTTTGTTATCATTGATTGTTCATGAAGAAAAAATATTAAAAAATATTGAGTCTTCGTTTTACTGGATTATATAACATTTTCAAGAAGCAGACACCTAACATAACTTGGAGGAACATTCGCTTCAGAGTTGGGCTGAAAAAACTTGGTATGATGAGTTTCCTACAGTGTTTTCAGGCCAGGACCGGACCGGCCGGTCGGACCAGTGAACCGGAGGACATGTTCGGTCAAGGGGTTAGAACTGGATTTGGGTGAACCGGCCGGTCGGACCGGTGAACCGGCGTTTGGACCAGAAAACCTGTGGTCGGGACTGTGGTTGAACCGGATTTTTAATTTTTTATTATTATTTTTCTATATTTTTTGACCAGTCCGACCTTTGACCCGTAAGGAGACCTGTTCGACGTCCGGTCCGGTTCTGAAAACATTGGTTTTCTAGGCCATAATCAGCAGAAAGTCTGTATTCCAAGTATCATCCAGATGCTTGCATGCTTACATTACATAATATTTACTTTTTCAGTTGATTCTAATTAGCAAATTAACCAAAAAATCTTGAAATTCAATAGTGTAACATCAAACCTGTATGATTTGATCTAGCTCGATCTTCAACACCTTGACCTTTGACTCACTAACTCAATCCCTGCAATAAGAACACACTTTACTATTATTATATGAGCAGAAAACAACTTTATTTATTAATAACTAATAAATAAATTTTAGCTAATGTTATTAAACATCTTGCTATTGGCACTTAAAGAATCATACCAGAAAATAATTATATGCTCTGCTTCAGCTTAGGAGAACTTTACATAGAAATCCTCAAATAGTTCTCTGAAAATTAATAAAACCATTTATATAATTATATGCTCTTAAAACAACAAATGAGCAAAACATTAAATATTATTCCCAACTGAAAAAACCAATCCACAAATTCTTGCAATTGCAACAAAGAGAAGTAATTAGCAAAGAATCACATGACGTATAAAAAAAAACCCGGCATGCTTAAAAACTAAAAATCAACAAAATAATATCACCTCAGCTTGTTTTTCAGAACAAAATAATCTTATGGTAGGCATTTAAACATCTGTTCACAAAAGGTATTTAAACATATCGACTATTTATTTTCACTTTGAATGTTCACCACTCTTACATGTTTTTCAACAATAAGTCCTATTATGGTAATCAATTTGAGCTTGTCAATAGAAACCCACTCACAAAAAAAATCAACATCAGTTCAAATTCTTTAAACATCTCAATTTCTTATTTAAACTTACTCGTAAACAAATTTTAATAGAAATTTCAAATTAAACAGAACAAAACAATCACTAAAATATATGGGAGATAACAGAGTTATAAGACTATCCGGTGTACATATATATGTGGGCGTTGTGGTTGACGGTGGCACCCCCAAAACGCCGAAACACCGCCCCACCCCCGGCGTTATCGGGCGTTATAGGCGACGGCGTCGTTAGGGTGACGGCGTCGTTGCAAAAAAAAGATCCGTTGGTTTTTGGGGTTTTGGTCCTTGTGACCGTTGAGGATACAAAAAAAAAAAAAAAATTACTTATATATATATATATATATATATATATATATATATATATA